>JAVTVY010013206.1:0-52415 GCA_036873755.1 Hanleya hanleyi | reverse complement strand
CAGTCTGTCATTTTCCGCTGTATGGGGTTTTAAATCGATGAACAGATATCCGTACGGACGAGATGTGACTTCGCGAAATTTTGCCATGAAATGTGTCGTATCCCGAGGAAAGATCCGTCTCCCGAACGTGCTAATTTGCTGTCTATCAATAGGATTATTGAATAGAACGAAATGCTGGCAGTTCAGCGTGATATCTCGAGATGTCTTGCCTTGAGGGAAGAGATTCTGAGTCAGATAAATTACGGACAAATTTCTGTGATGCGACCCTTTGGTGAATAGGTCGGCAACTTTTTCTTCGCGCTTTACCTCACCCATCAAATCGTCCAGAACAATAACGTTGGTTTGGCCGGGGTCGAAGTAATACTCTTCGCCTATGTCATGGGGTATGCCGGGGAGGAAGTTTACATTTTTCAGACTTGTAGATTCATAGGCTGACTGCCATTGACTGTAACACCATACGATGCGTGTTGGAGAGGGATTGATATTAGCAGATTTCAAAAATTTCATTACCCATGATGTTTTCCCACAACCAGTCGGGCCGCTGACGATCATAGTAAATGGATGTTGTGATGCTCTTGAAAGAGCCATAGATGAAGTCTCGAGAGTACGTTTATACGGATGTTCTGCTTTTATCGGTTAAGTATCCTGTTGGTGTATAAGTTGATGTCTCATCAGGTTATCTGGACGCGAGACTGTTTTCTGACACACCATACACTTGTTTGTCATGTTGACGCTTCTCTGCCAAAACGTAGATTAATTCTAATATCACTTCTCTCTATACTTTATACTATACGGTATATGCTCTTCCTCCTTTCCTCCTCCTCCTCTTCCTCCTCTTCCTCTTCCTCCTCTTCCTCCTCCTCCTCCTCCTCTCTCCGCGTTCCCTTTACTGGCGCTTGCACGCTTACTTTGTGACGCTGTCTACAGAGTTCTGCTTTAGCCTGCTCTACAACTTGCTGTGCCGGTGAAATTAGTTCAACTGTCATTTCTCTTGTACGTGATTTGTTAGTCGAGTTCACCGTACTGTTGTCTTGTGCAATATTAAGAGAGTTTAGGGGTGAATGCACTCTGTCCCCCAATCTCACAAATTTCCTCCTTTAGGTAAGCTCTACTCTGGTCTCGATAAAATTTAATCCACATATCTACATAGTCAAGATTGTCTTCTGCCGACATGATGCGTTCAACGGTTTCTAAAGGACTGCAAAAATTTCTCTCATAGAGTTATGATATAGGTATAACAACATAGAATGTCGTGAAGAGGTGTTTGACGAGGTATGGCAGACACACAGTTGATACAACGGTTTAGTCTTTCTTCTAATGTTCACATTGTTTGAGTTTTCACCAGTGAAGTAATCCCGCCCATAGGATTGCACGTGTCACAATGCAACTGTTCCATTTGGTTGTGGTGTAAAATGTCGCACATAGAGACGTCGTCCGCTTCATCGTATGAATATCCACCATTATCATTCACCAAATTCTCGCTCGGTATATCACTCGCGGCAGATCCAACTGGTTTAGGTGAGAGAATTGGTCCTGTGATAGACTTGTTGAATTCGTTGCTGACGGGACACTGTTCTGTTTCAATCATGTTGGTCTCAATGATAGGAATGAGTTTTTTCAACATATCCCAGCCTTCCGTGTTCAGCATGTGTCCGTTCCGACCTGGTTTCAACTCGCTGGTTGATGATTTTAGGAACCATTCTCTTATGTGGACGAACCATTCCCCTTCATATGCTGCAGTGCTAATGTATATATTATCTTGTAGCTTGAATGGAGTTTCAACCGTCTCTTTTGCCTGGATCATTCTATCCACTCTAGGCAGGAATTGTTTGAATGAGAACCACCCATCTCTCGTCAGTCGTATGGCAACACCATAAGGTTTTATAATCTGTCCATTATGTCGTATACGTTGAAATGTTACTTGAGAATTTCCTTCACCCTTCACTTGAACGTAGAGATTACTCATTAGTCGATACATATTGGCTTTACAGGTGCGACAGTCGTAGAATAAAGTGAGAAGCGCATGAGAAGTCTTTATATACGCATTGGTCATTTTATCAGTTGACCATGTCACGGTCGACCTAATTTTCGCGTTGACGAGTTCCATGTCCGGTTAAGTAAGTAAACAGAGCGTATTTCGACGCCGAATAGAGGCGAAACTTACGGAGATACGATAAATTCGTATAGGAGCTTTACGGTAGATCCCTACACGAGGAATACAACGCCGCAAACCGCGAGCCCGTATGTCGCTTATTTCCCGAGAAATCGCCGAATCACGTGACACCCATTATCGTCTAATTGAGGCGGAAGATACCGTCGGGCGATAAAATTGTATAGAGCCTTTATTGTGCATCTATACGAGAGGAATATGACGCCGTAAGCCTCGAGTCTCTATCCTTCTTAGTTCCCGAGATATCGCCATGGGTAATTTATGGAAAATTCGACGAGTCCAAAAAAAAAAAAAAAAAAAAATCGAATTTTTTTTTTACCCCGAAACGAAATGTGGACGCCCTAGAGGCATAACTGAGGAATTTACGCATTTCATGCCTCATTCAACGTCTATCAACAAAGGAATCAATGCGACTTCGGTCCCGAATTAGCCGCCGGCTTTCATTAGTCACGCTCCATCGCTAACTATAGACACGGCCCGCTGAACGGATATAGAACACCGCGAACACTTCTCACGCTATAGTCACGGTTCGGTGAACATCGCACCTCCGGGTTATAGGTCTATATATAGACGATGAACACCGCACCTTCGGGCTATAAGTATGGCTCCATAAATAGACCATAACCTCGAACACCGCAAACAAGCTATAGACACGGTCCGCTGTGCGGACATAAAACACCGCAAACACCTCGGGCTATTGTCGCGGTCCGGTGAACAGACGTTGACCTACAACCCCTTTGGGCTATGGTCATGACACTATCGATGGACGAACACCGCACGACTTCGACCAATTTATGACGTCACGACGTCATCGGCTTCCCCGGCTTCCCTGGCTTAGAACCGGCTAATCATGTTCTACTCTTAGCCATCGCTGTTGAATCTTCTAAACTCCTATGAAACATATTAGTATATACTTGATATAACATGTATTTTGATTATTGTCCCATCGCATCCCAGTGGGTGTCCCAGTGTACCCCATAGTGGAGCAAACTGGGACCCATTTTTTTTACGTTTTGAAAAACGAATTCTGGAGAAAAGTATAAGAGATATTTCAGAATTTTTTGCATGACTATGTCATACTAAATATAAGTTATAACGAGAGTATAGAAGGCTACACTACATGACAATACCACACGCACGAGTGTCAACGGACGCTACATGTGACGGACAAACAAACATACATACAGTGCTTCAGTTTGTAAACAAGGAGATGCATGCTACTCAAAAGAGATGTATCGCATTCTATCATCATGACATGAAGCTAGAAACCTAAGCTGTCCACAAGTCCACAAGAAACTTGTCTCAAGGAACACTTTTAGTAAAGAAGTTTGTTTTCACAGCCCTGTGCCCGTGACTACATTTATCCAAATATACATACTTCTGGACGTTTCATGTCGGCTCTTTAAATAGTATAGATACGCTAAGCTAGTTCATGCAATAACTATTGAAGACCAAACCGTTATACAAAGTCAGGTCATTCTCATTCAGCAAACGTTAGGACGACGCCTTTAGTAATATATAAATTGAAAATAGGTTTGATCTACTTCGGGGCTGTGGGGCTGGAGGTCATGGTCACTATATTTCCGATTCTGGGTCACTTCCGGATTCCTCCGCGGTGACGAGGTCATGATGTCTCATAGGTATACCCCCGCGGTTTGTGAGAAAAATTTCGAAGTTGGCAAAATTCTGAAATCTCGCAAAAAAATCATCTGGAAAAACGAACTTTACTTGAAAGAAAAGGATTATTTTCGATCGGGCTTACGCTGTAGTGTACGACTGGTGTGGTCTTAGGGTCGTTGCGTGACCTTAACCGTTGATGCCATCAAGTGCATGCACAGGGATGTCTGTTGTCGGCCCATAACATGAAACACTAGGATTTCTTTTGAAGAGAGAAGAGTAAACAGTATGGTGTGTTGATTCTGTCAATCGGGCGAGGGGCTGTAGTGTACGACTGGACGAATGTCAGTGTCGCTACGCAACATAAATCGGTCACAGCCTGTAGAGGGAGTTTTGGAGTTTATGTTGGCCATTTCAAGAGTACGGTGAAGTAAAACGGGTAGTGATGTAGAATTCTTATGTCATTTTGCGCATGCGTAATCAGGAAATAGCATAGAAAGAGCAGTCTGTTGTAGGAATTTTTGGCGTGTGTCGTGCTTCTATGGAACGCTCTTGTTGGGTATAGTAAGACTAGGGTGGTGACATGGCATGCGCACACGGAGGGACCTTACTTCCATGGGTGGTTCTGTGTCTGGGCAGTAATATACGCTCAATGTACCAGAAGTAACGTCATCATTAATATATAAACCAGAAATACGGTCGAATTTGGTGATTGAGTCTCCAATAAGATGATGTTATCGATAAAGTAATTTCCGTTAAAGATCAAGGGTCAATGGTTAAATCCACAGAACAAGGGCATGTGTTTCGTATTTCCCATCTATGTATGTGGAGAAAACCGTGTATTTTTAGCGTCGTTGTACAAGGACAGAGTTATTCTCCTTGGTGGCATTGCTCAAAGAGTTGATCTGAGCTATTCAGGTGGCAGTAGTAGATGAGTGCTTATACGATGACATTACTTCAGCGTTATGGCATTAACGCGTTAAGATGGAGCGTTAACGCGTTAACATGAAGCGTTGAGGCGTTGAGATGGGCGTCGACGGTAATGCGTTAAGATGTGTGTTATGTACATGAAACCTTTCCTATTCGGAAGATGAGAACAGCCGACGTCCACATGGCTTATCTGAGTGTGGACGAACGTTTACCGGACACTGAGATATGACGCGGCACCAGAAGAATTCGCTGATATGAAAAATTGATCTCAGGAAAGCCCGAGTGAGGAAGAAGAGGAACCCACCTGGGATCATATTGTACCAACGGCTGTTGATATCCGAGCTGCGGAGATCAGGACGCCGGACAGGATAACTTACAGCAGGTGTTCACCAACATGCTCCCCTACATCAGATAACAGCAATGGCGATCTATGAACAGTATAATCTGTTGCCGCTTGAAATGAAAGGGCGATCTCACAAACCAAGCCATCTTGAAAACCAAGCGTCACGTGAAAGTGGATATGGGGTAGCCACTCACAGGGGCTCTGAAAAATGTGGTCAAAATGCGAAAACATCTGTTCTAAGACATGTTGCTGTTACAGTATCGTAGACTGCCCTCAGATGGTTATGAATGGACCAGAGCGGACGGACGGCCGATTATGCCTGAACGGATGAGCGCGAACATGACAAAAGATTGACGTAACACAAGTGCAGTTTCTCAAATGGCGGTTTCTCCTTCGACAAGAGCGAACATGGTCAACGATGCGTCTGATTCGCGGACAAGGGCATGAATACCTGGATTGTAAACACAATGCGGCTCTCCGAGCTCATCTGATTGTGTCCAGATGTCAAGACAATTGTGTCAAGATGTTAAGGCGATAGGTATAGAAGTGTGTATATATGTAAGGTATCTTACCCCTCAGTGTTAGGGCGTCACTACGTTGAGACGGGCGTTTAGGACGCCTCCGCCTCATTCCTCCTCCCTCCTTCCATCTCCACATTGCGAGTTACTGTGCGATCATGCGTACGATGACATCACTCTTTTCGAGACACCACCACCACCATCCAAATTCGATCGTATTTGTGAGTCATATACTACTGATGACATCAATTCTGGAACTGCCCAGACACAGTCCAACACATGGAAGTGGGTCCCTCGATTCCCACTCCTATGTGTAACACACACCACACACTAAGTCATATGCATGAGTGCGCATGCGCGTACCGATGGTCACTACCCCAGTCTTACTCAACCCAACAAGAACGTTCCATAGAAGCACGACCGACAAATCGCCAAAAACTTCAACAAAAGACTCATTCACCAAGCCTCGATCCGTTTTCCACTTTTTTCAAACAGCTCCAAATCTAATCTCACCCACAGGCAACAAAAATGTAACGAGCTGTAACATTATAATGCGCGCGGTTTTTTACGCGAATGTCTCACAAAATTTAGTTTCTATCTGTGCAGTTTCGTCAACCATGCCATTATACAATACAATTATGTCATAAATAACATCAGCAGGGTACCATATCAAGACAAAATCATACGAACTGTTTTTGGGCAGAGCATTTTTTTTTTAATCTACAGAGCTGTGAAGCGGCTTAGCAACACGATGGCGGACCTTTCATTGAAAAAAAATAGTGCTGAGTGCGATTATGTCACGACTAAATTCACGTTGTTATCCTGACACCCAGCCAGTCGTACTCTACGGTGTAAGGCTGATGTTGTGTGGTGTTTCATCTTGAGGATCTACAACAGTCATCCCTGTTGAGTGTGTTTCAAGTGAAGTCCGTTTTTTTTTCGCATCAACTACTTTTTGTCTTCTCACGAACCGCGGAGGTATACATGTGACGTCATGACATCATCACCGGGAAAAATCCGTGAAAAGAAAGTGACACAGAGCCGGAACTATTGGGATGATAACTTCCAGTCTCACAGTCCCAAAGTATGTCACATATATGAGGAATTTAGCGCTTTATATACTACTAACCTTTAAACGAAAAACTCTCTTAAGTGTTACATTAGTAAAGCCAAATATTAATTTATGTAATTCTGCAAAAAAGGCTGTGTTTCTTGAAGGAATATACCCAAGTTTTATATTGTTAACGCTCAGAGTCGAAAAGTGACGTAAAAGAGCGTCGACAGACGTTGATATTGGGCTTTCCTCTGTTTTTGTTTATTTTTGTTCACATTTTAGCCGATCGATTTTGTAATATATCTAAAATATGACATCTTGAACCAAAAGGAATGTAATGTTTTCAAAGTCATTCGCGTGATTTCACATCGAAATATTATTTTGGTTCAAGGTGTCGTAGTTTATATATATTTAAAAATCTTTGCAAAAATATATACGAAAAAACAAAAACAGACGAAAGGCCATTTTCAAACGTCAGTCGACGCTGCTTTACGACAACTTTGACACCGAATATCAGCAATATAACAGGTTAGGTATTTTGTCTGTACGAAATACAGCTTTTTATGCAGAATTGAAGAAATTAAGTTTTGGATTTTACTAACGTAACACATAAGGGAGTTTTTCGTATGTTATGCCAACTCCTTTCTGTCGAGATTTGATTTGACTGGGTTCGCGCAGATGCCTTGTCTTGAGCAATTTGCTATATTCGCGATTAATGGAGGATATCCTCATTCGATGGATCTGCTAAACGTTTAGATCATATCAAATTTGATGTTTCTGTAGTCCTTATCTAACTCTAATTTAGGCCGTTTGACCATGTCTTCTCATGAACAGACACAATCATGACGGACAAGACGAGGAATTTCACCTGATGAAAGTATGTTTACTAGAAAATCTGGAGGAAATTTTCACTCAAGCCAGAGTGGAAATTGATTCCACTTAAACTTGATAAATCACTCAAGTTTAGTAAATTATTTTTTGATTGAAATTGTAGTTTTTGAGCCACTTCCTAGACGGATTTCATTTATTTATATTTCATTATACATTCATGAATTCATTATACATTAATAGACCTTCACAGATTTGCAAGCTCTATAGTTTAAAACCGTTAACATAAGATATAATATTAATATTGTTAAAATATCCATATTCAAGTTTGAATATCTATATCATCTAAAGTGTAGTTCTTCGCATAATGGATCGCTTTGCGGTTTCCTAAAAAAAGACCAGGAGAACTCTGACTGGTCTGTAGAAATCTTTGCCTGTAACATTGCTCGCGGAAATGTGTATCAGGGAACAGGGTGGCAGGCTTCATCCTATTTGCGTGTAGTTTTAATTTTCATAGTGGGCTCATCATGCAGTACATCAAAGGAACGGGATTTTCAGGGGCGGCCTGTTTCTGGGGTGTTTGTTTTTGTATTGGGCTTTGCTACTTTGCGTAAATCGGTTCGGTGTCACATGTTCCGTCAAATAGTTAGTCCAGGTATTCCCGTATTCTTCAGCATTTAGTCCAGGTATTCTCGTATTCTTCAATAGTTAGTCCAGGTATTCCCGTTTTCTTCAATAGTTAGTCCAGGTATTCCCGACGGTATTCACCAATAGTTAGTCCAGGTATTCCCGTATTCTTCAATGCGGCGGTTTTGCCGTTGGAAAAGAATCAGAAGTATATTTGATATATTTGCAATACGGTATTTCCCTGATATACCATCTTGGCTTACCTAGATTAGTGTTATTACTTGTCATTGCATAATCTCACATAAGAAATAAATAATCATTTTGTCTGTGGCTGGTACCATTACGTATAACATTTGTCTTCATTGAACGCGGATTCTGGGCAATGTACCGTAAACACAAATACCAAAGATTATTCATACAAAAACTCGATCATCATGTTGAAATAATGGTTAGTGGTCATCAAGAATATATAACTGACAGTAAAATAAATGTTGGTAAAAGTGGTATCAATGTATATGTTACGAAGGATATTTAAAATTATAGAAAAACGTATGGGAAAGTTTGAGGTGTCATATTTCTCTTACTAGAGAAAATCCTTCCTTTTTCTCCACAAAAATATAAAATAGGCCAGGAACAAATTTTGGTCAATCATGGATCATTTTTATGAAAGAGACCATCGAAATTTTGTTTGAGGTGGATATTTCTGTACATAAACTTTAAGAAATATATGGTTTTGTAAGTTTTGGACTGAATAAAAAACACCTTATAATCGTCACACACAAGGATTGTTTCCCGTGTAATCGTCACACACAAGGATTGTTTCCCGTGCATGTAATCGTCACACACAAGGATTGTTTCCCGTGCATGTAATCGTCACACACAAGGATTGTTTCCCGTGCATGTAATCGTCACCAAAAAGCACGTTTTTGTGAATAACTTCTCCAAAACAATTGTGCTGCTGATCAACTATAGTTTTATTTAAATTTCAGGAAAACTTTTGCATCTTACAGAATATTAACTATCTCAATAATTAAATCAGCATTAGGCTCATCAAAACTGATTGTTCGTTTATCGGCACCACCCGCCCTAAATTTTCTCGCAGTCCCGAACATTTTTAAAAAACATTCTGCAGTGTCTAAAATACGTCTTTATTCAGGTTAGGTGTGCCGACAAGCATAGAAAATCATTCCGGGATCACAAGATTGAACATCGACCTAATTAGCATATTTTGCTGATATCAACACAACATTATTTAGCGTGTGTGACGGCATATTTTCCGTAAAAATGTGAAAATGAAATCCGTCCGTCCGCCCCACCTTTATGGCGAGTATAGGTATTGATAAACGAACAGTTAAGTTGAATGAGCCTCATATGGATATTTTTTTAATCAAAAATAATTATTCCGCTACAGGCGTTTGGAATATTCGTTAAAAGCATTTGTATGGGAATTAAGGTATGGGTTGATCCCAACTTGATTAATATAGGTCAGTCTCTCCTGCCCAACCCTTTCCTTGTTTTGTCCGGAGAAGTGGACGTCAACAATTAAGCTAAGAGCTGGTTATGGGCTGAGATCCGTATTATTCTCTGGCAAAGAGCGCCTTCACCAATGAAATCAAATAAGCCTCTGTTGTTGACGCCTACCTCTTCCTGAGTTAGCGGAACAGCCCTGGATGAAGGGTCCTATATGGTCAAGGACCAATCGTCACCGACCGCTACTGGAGATCATTTAACGGTATGAGATCGTTCGACCTGTGTTTATTGTGCGCTTTCTTGAGTGATTTTGAGAGTTGGGGATCAAATACGATAGCACCCGTGAAGATTGTAATACTGTACACTGGAACTATAAGTGCCACTTGACGAGAATTCTGCGTAAAACAATTGGTTTGTACCGAAAAGACCCAAGTATGTATTTGATGGTCAATTCATGGTAGAGAGGGATGGGAGGGGGAAGATGGTATTAATTCATTGAGCATATCCATTTAATATTGCTTTGTATGTGTCACTTTTAGTTGGTAGGACCCAAATATTTCCCAGGGTGAAATAATAATAATATATTTGTTAAATATTTGATCATCTAGAGGTATTCAGCGCTAAAAATGATGCAAAACACTGCCGTCCATTCATTTTGAACTTTTGGAATGTAACATATATTTAACTTGCATTCTTCAAAAAAAATTTAGTTGCAGATTTAGGTTTACCTATACATGCATGTGATATAATACCATCTCTCTCCCACATCTGCTTGAGAATTAGATTGGGTGTTGGTGGATGACGTGGGAGGGGGGCAGGGGGTTAGAGGGGTTGTGGTCGGATTACCTGAGCAAAATTGAAATTCTCCCAGAACAAGAGGAACTGTATTGACAGACGATAATATTTATGAGACTCATTTCGATGAGAGAATAGCGTCCAACTCTGTATTCTTTGTTTTAACACGTCTTTAGTGCTTTTTGAAATTATACATGTTGTCTTCATCGTTTCATACTTTATACCTGTTATTTTTCACCTATGTCCCTGGAACGATGCATGTTTCATAGATTGAATGTATCTATAACTGTTATTTGTGTTGTATTTTCAGGTGTTTCGTCCATTATGGGGGAGGTTGTGGAAGTACAAGCCGTCAAGAACGAACGGCGGAGTAGCATCTCCAGTCTAGAAGATGACGTCTTCTTCTCCAAGCAGGTATCTCATGCTAGCGTCATCGACTCGGCAGATGAGACGTGGGAAAATCAAACTGGAGATCGTGATTTCTGTCTCGAGTCTGAGGATGTGGCTGATAAAACTTATCTCAGCGACAACGAGAGTATGGACGCGGACGAGCTCTGTGATAACGTGTTTGTGGACGAGTCCGATTTAGCAAAACTTCGTAGGTCTGGTTATATTTGTCTCGGACAGTCGGTGTCGTCTTCTGGTTCATCGGCGTCATCTCCGACGTCCGCTTATCCCCTACTTAACGCCACATCTCTCAGTTTAAGTGCCATAAACCTATCCAGTCCAACGCTGGATAATGACGAGACGCCATTAGATCTCAGACGAAAGCAGCTTCGTCATTCCCATGGAGACAACGTCATCCACTCCGGTCATCCTCCAATTAAAAAGGTGGCCCGCAGGATGTTTACCAACTGCCGAGAGAGGTGGCGACAGCAAAATGTGAATGGAGCTTTTGCGGAGCTCCGAAGACTTGTCCCAACCCATCCACCGGACAAAAAACTGAGCAAAAACGAAATACTGAGATTGACGATAAAATACATAAATCTACTCTCTAACGTCGTGGAATTCCAGAAACAAACCAACCCAGATTCCGAATCCGATTCTATGGACGATGATGACGTGTGCACATCCGCGTTACGTCAGACGGAGAACGGTAACGTTTGTGCGCCATCGTTACACCAGACAGAGAACGGTAACGTGTGTGCGCAATCGTTACACCAGACAGATAACGGTAACGTGTGTGCATTAACGTTATGCCAAACAGATAACGATAACGTTTGTGCGCCCACGCTATCTCAGACAGAGGAAGCTTGTGCTCCGTCGTTACGCCGAGCAGAGAAACAGTTGATGGTCAGATGTAGTGAAGAGAGTATGGGGTTGACGGACAACTCACCTACGTCTAGTTACTACGGGGATAACAGTGGCGATGATGACTCCACGGGATGAACGCGCATGTTCGATCTATAGATGTTATAGCACATCCCCTTATCACTACAGTGACCGAGTATATGTATTGAAAGAAGAACTTAAAATCAACCCAGATCATCGGCTTCATTGGGTGGTGCAACTTTTTGCTAGCGCAACTTTGCGGTGGCTTGTGTCACTGTCTGAAGTTTCATTTACACAAAGTATACAGTCACGTATATGCTCGGTCGATTATAAGGGTTACTTTAGAAAGCGCAAGCTAAAATTACGACCGGTACTGTACGATCAGAGAGGTGGGCATTACCAGGCCAGAGAACTGCTCTGCACGGTACAAGAACTGTACAAAACGATAGGCCCTGTGCCTCACGGCCAGAGAAATGTGCAACACGGTCAGAACTGTGCAAAACGACCAGAGAACTGTGCAATACGCTCGGAGAATTACAAAATGTTACAACTGAGGAACACGGTCAGAGAACTTTGCAAATCGATAAGCGAACTACAAAATGATAAGAGAACTATGGCTATGGAACACGACCAGAGAACTGTGAAAACGATAAAACAACTGTGGAACACGGCCAGAGAACTGTGAAAACGATAAAACAACTGTGGAACACGGTCAGAGAACTGTGAAAACGATAAAACAACTGTGGAACACGGTCAGAGAACTGTGAAAACGATAAAACAACTGTGGAACACGGTCAGGTAACTGCGCAAAACGAACTGTGGAACACGATCAGAGAACTGTGTAAAACGATAAGAGAAACTGTGCAATACGGTCAGAGAACTACAAAATGATAAGAGAACCGTGGAACACGGCCAGAGAACTGTGCAAAACGATAAAAGAACTACCTGTGTATACCCCGGTCAGAGATCTGTGCAGAAGGATAAGAGAACTGTGGAACACGGTGAGACATCTGTGTAAAGCGATAAGAGAACTGTGGAACACGATCAGATCCATGCGCAAAACTATAAGAGAACTGCCTGAGTATCACGGTCAGATAACTGTACAAAACGAAGCGTGGAACACGGTGAGAGAACTGTGGAAAACGATAAGAAAACTATGGAGCACGGCTAGATAACTGCGCAAAACGATACGAGAACTGCCGGTGTATCAAAGAACCTGTGTATACCACAGTCAAAAATCTGTGCAGAACGATAAGAGAACTGTAGAGCACGTCAGATAACCGCGCAAAACGATAAGAGAACTGCCGTTGTAACACGGTCAGAGAACTGTGAAAACGATACGAGAACTGTGGAACACGTCAGATGCAAAACGATGAGAACTGCCTGTGTAGCGTGGTTAGATAATTGTGCAAAACGATAAGAGAATTGTGGAACAAGGCGAGAGAACTGTGTAAAACGATAAGACGACTATGGAACACGATCAGAGAACCGTGGAAAACAATACGAGTACTGTACATCACAGCCAGATAACTGAGCAAAACGAAAAACTGTGCATCACTGTCCCTGAGTCATGTGTCAGGACCAGAGATGTGTTCTTCGCGGTATGAGAACTGTGTAAAACGATAAGAGAAATGTGCGACATGATCAAAAGTTATTCCTTCAAATTTACAATTTCGTGTTTTATCTTGAATACAATCAAGAATTAAATTTAAACTGAGGAATATTAATCGACGAATCAGTCAAGTTGTCTATGCTCGTGTTTCATCCTGCACTAATTATATTAGGATATCTATAAAAGTACCATATTTGAGCCATTGCCGCCGAGTGTACCGGTTTTGTCAATGTTTTCCATGGAGAATTGCCTTTGCAATTCGCAATAGATAATCGTATAATCTTGACAAATTCTCGACATATTGTATTTTTAAGAAACTTAATTACAGGATATTAATGTTGTGTTTTGACGATGCCAATGAATATGGCGAATACAAGTGCTCATTCACGGTGGAGTAGCACAATGAGTGACAACAATGTAATAAAAACTGTTATTGGTTGCACTCCTGAATGTCTATTTCAGTATTGTCACTTTCTAGTAGAGTTTGATCCAAATATAGAAAGTGTAAATGTTCAGATTTGTAATCCCCGGAGTGAGAAAATTACAATCACGATTAGAAACCAAAGCCCGCTTTGCGAGTTTAGTGGTCGCTGTACTTCAACCCCGTTCTACAGGATAAACAGCTATTTGGTCGAGCTGATAATTCAGCATATTCTTCGGATATATGGATGATTTTGATTATATTTTTCAGTTTTTTTGCAAACTTTCCTACCCGTGAATGGAAGAATGTATGATGCAACTGTCTGGAGTGAAATCATACCTACTCGAAGCGACAAATGATACAAATGTGCATGCAGAAGTGAGAGAGAGCTAGATTTAGTCTATATGGAATGACTGTCTCACGTGAGATAGGTGTGAGTTTGTCTCTCTGTCTGTGACAGCAGAACCAAGTTTTATTCAGATAAATGCACAAATTGGAAGAAAATGCTTAATTACACCAGCAACTCTACCAAACAATTGTTTGTCCTGAAGGAAATGACATAGAGTGGACACTAATCATGAAGAGTGGGATTTGACTTTCCATAGGATGGACCTCAATTCGCTCAGCTCCTGGTATGATGGTTTATGTAGATGATTTTGCATAACTCCCGAAGGCCGGTATGGCGCGAGGAGTAGGACAAACCTTATATCTGGCTGGGGGGATTTTTTGGGGAGCATTGTGGCCATCCTCCCAGCCCCCCCTCCCCCCGCCCACCCACTCACTGTTTGTCTTATTCCTTGGGACTAGGGGACTGAAACTACCCACAATATTGACATATAGGTCAAGTTCTACCAGAAAATGTACAAATATCCAAGATGGCTGCTGTGATGACGTCAAAGTGACGGCAAATTCTGTTAATGCATTTTTGGGTCAGATTTCCCCGACTTCTTTATGGCATTTTCTCCTAAGAAACTATATCCCGATTTTCAGTACTTTTATAAATAACGAGAGATCCTGAAGGATCTTGGTGCCCACCATTGTCCGATAATTGTAAGCTAATGACAAGAGGATCGTTTTGTCCATTGTTACTAAGAACAAATGATTGATTTGTAATTTTGTTTGCAGAATTCCGAATTTTAGTGAAAAAGATCAAAAAAGAGACACTGGAAAACACCAAGATATTATCTTTATAAGTTTCAGGAGTTTCAAGACTTCTAGAAACTGTACTTGATGTCGGTTGTTATAGCACAAGTGAAATGTGCAAAGTTAGTCTGAGAGCGAATGTCTGGAGGTTTCGTAGTATTTATTTATTTTTTTTTTTTTTGCACGTGTCATCATTGGGTACTGGAGGCAAAGACAAATTTCTTTGATACTTTGGCATGAGCTATGAAACATACCAAAGATTTTATTATAGGAACGAATGCTAATTCTGTTCTGTTCACTGGGCTAGTTTGAGATACCTCTTTTAAGAAACCATGCTCACAAATAGTAAGATGGTACACAGCTCAATAGGGAAGGGATCTAGTCCGTGGAGTAATGTTGAAACTTTGAAAGTCTCTAAATCCTGATTATCTCTCTTGGATCGAAACACGCAGTAGTATACGGTTGTCGAGTGACGTCCCTTCGTGTAGCCGCGACCCATCGGCAGATGAAACGGTGGGGCAGTTCACTTGTAACAGCATGGACTAAACTGATTTATAATTTGAAGAAATACATTTTAATTCGGAATCATTTGAACTCCTTGATATAGAAGGTGACGGTATGGATATTCTCTATACTCAATATATAGAATATGCCCCACCGTTTGCTCTGCCGTCTCTTGTGATGCAACGTCACAACTCGGGAATACCGAATTAATTTGAAGCATAACTTGGATTTTCGAATCGGACCAAAAAAGGTATCTGGCACAACTAGGCCCCATGTGGGACCTGTGTACCAAATTTCAGAAAGATCCATGAAGTAGTTTCTGAGAATTCACGATAACGATAAAAATTCAAGATGGCCGCCATTGGATTTTGAAATCGGACGAAAAAAGGTATCTTGCACAACTAGACCACAAGGGGAACCTGTGTACCAAATTTGACAAAGATCCATGCAGTAGTTCCTGAGAATTCACGATAAAAAAATTCATGGGGAAATTAAAAATGGCCGTGTGGCGGCAATAGATTTTCGAATCGGACCAAAAAAGGTATCCTGCACAACTAGACCCCAATGGGAACCTGTGTACCAAATTTGAGAAAGATCCATGCAGTAGTTCCTGTGAAATCGTGATAAAATTTCATGGGGAAATCCAAGATGGCCACCTGGTGGCCATATTGGATTTTCGAATCGGACCGAAAATGTATCTTGCACAACTAGACCCCAAGGGGAACCTGTGTACCAAATTTGAGAAAGATTCATGCAGTACTCCTGAGAAATCACGATAACAAATTTTCATGGGGAAATCCAAGATGGCCGCCTGGTGGCCATATTGGATTTTCGAATCGGACCAGAAAAGGTAACTTGCACAACTAGACCTCAAGTGGAACCTGTGTATCAAATTTGAGGAAGATCCATGCAGTAGTTCAGGAGAAATCGCGATAACAATGTTTCATGGGGAAATCCAATATGGCCGCCTGGTGGCCATATTGGATTTTTGAATCGGACCTGAAAAGGTATCTTGCACAACTAGACCCCAAGGGAACCTGTGTACCAAATTTGAGAAAGATCCTTGAAGTACTTCATGAGAAATCACGATAACAAAGTTTCATGGGGAAAACCAAGATGGCCGCCTGGTGGCTATATTGGATTTTCCAATCGGACCGAAAAAGTTATGTTGCACAACTAGACTCCAAGGGAAACCTGTGTACAAAATTTGAGAAAGATCCGTGCCGTACTTCCTGGGAAATCACGATAAAAAACTTCCATGGAAAAATCGAAGATGGCCGCCTGGGGGCCATATTGGATTTTTGAATCGGAACAGAAAAGGTATCTTGCACAACTAGACCCCAAGGGGAACCTGTGTACCAAATTTGAGAAAGATCCACGCAGTAGTTCCTGAGAAATCGCGATAACAAGGTTTCATGGGGAAATCCAAGATAGCCGCCTGGTGGCCATATTGGATTTTCGAATCGGTCCAGAAAAGGTATCTTGCACAACTAGACCCCAAGGGGCACCTATGTCCCAAATTTCAGAAAGATCCATGCAGTAGTTCCTGAGAAATCGCGATAACAAGAATTGTTTACGGACGGACGACTGACTGAATGACGGACCACGGACGGAAAGCGATTTGAAGCAACAACAAAAACAAAATGCAGAAAAACGACGAAACGCAACTCTTCAGTCAGACCATCATGGTCTCCATTTCAAATTTACCCATAATCCTCTGCTCGGGTGGGGCGGGGGGAGGGAGGGTGGTATTCAACATCCTCATAACAAGGGTAATAATGTAGCCAGACGACAGTCGTTCAACTGTCATGCGCTGTTCGGAGGTTGGGTATTCAAAGGCTTAAAATCATTCCAACATAATAGGTTAAAAGTCGCGGAGTCGCGGAGTGAGAAGTATACACATGAACCAACACTTAGCGCAAGCCAAATAATAACAAAAAGGACAAATGCATAGAACTAATGGTAACGGTCATTTAAAACATTATTTGTATGAGAAAACACATATAATTTCTGCCTTCATACCAATTGGAACACATGATATACCAAGACCAGACGGGTTAGCAAATAACATTCAGAGATATTAAGGAACAATTGAACCGTATGCTACATTTTGCTCGAAATTAAATAATTTGTAGTTATATTTATATAAAACAAGGTCTATGAAATTGAACGTCTTGTGTACTAACAGTCTGAGCGGTTGATTACCGTATAGTGTATCTTATATTACAGATATTTTCTTTTGAAATCGTTTGTAGTCAAACATTTTGCACAGTAACATGTATACCGGTACCTACTGTTATCAATTTCGAAAGAAATACTAGTTGTTTTAAAATGGTAAAGTATACTTTTAAAACGCGATAGCATTCAAATGTTTATGAATATGTTCCAAATTGGAGACGTTTATGTCAAACCTCTCATGGACTTTTTGTTCGGGGACAACGAATGTACATCAACCTTGTTTTCTTTCATGCATCTATGGTCAAGCTTGATACATCGTACTTCATGAATACAATTCCAAGACCCTCGTTCGTGAAAAGAAAATATCAATCTTCCTCCCGTCAGAAACAAAACCATCTATATGCTGTGTATTAAGTATTTTCAGTGCTATACATTTGCGGAATTAGGCAGCCCAATAATGGTCAAACAGCCATCAGAGAGATGACAAACCTTCACCGTTAAAATTGAGTCAGTTCGTTTAGTTTTACCTTTTTGTGTCAGCTTTGATGCAGTCAAATTATTTTTTCGCGAAAATTTTAATCCATTTAAAACTATAAAATTGACCGGAGTATATAATACCTTCAAATGCCGATTATATATTTTTTTTTTTTTAGTATTCTATATTTAGTGGAAATTCTTGTAACAATCTGTGAAAACTAAGACTTGAAATCAACGAGTTCAGATGAAACGAACAGGGCTAAAACCATGAACAGTGCAACTAAAATGAATATGTAGTTATGGCGATAAAATTGTTTCCCAAACACCAGCTCTAGCAACAGCGAGCTCTCAAAGCTAAATCAGTGTGTGGCAGATGTGCAAAAGGACGATGTTCATAAATGTGGAGTAGGAGGAGAGTATATATGAATATTAATATCATAATTAGTAACTGACCAACAAAAAGCCCATGTGATAAAAAGAACCCGATGTAGCGGGAACAGCCCAAACAAATTTGATCAATTAATCCCCCCTTATCAGCAGTCAAACATCTGCACGCGTTCTCTTATAGAAGGGAATAGTGTCATTACTCGACCGATCGATGGATGGCATTCATGGAAGAGACTGTGATCCTGTTTCATTCGGTGCTGGGACATGTTTGGCTTATACTCCAGGATTTGGGGGGAATACTTTCACGGGGTCAATACGCTCAGACGTCTTCCGGCGCAAATATGCTCTCAATGTGTCCGATGTGCAAATCGTGGGTCTTTCAGCGAAAATTCCCAGGGGTGGTAATTAAAAACTACTTTCATGGAATACTGGAGTTATGAAACACGAGCCGAGATCAGTTGCATAATCGATTATATCACCGTCTGCATATCCATCTCTCACGAGTCCAGTGCTCTACCTATTTCCCTGGCTAAAATATAGAACAGGCACTGGTGAACCCGCTTCCGACCACACTTTAAATGTTTCGTACTAGTCGATTTTAGAAACTTTACCTGGAAAATTTCAAAATTTAAGCATAGGAACTTATGCTAGAATTCATGCTGTGAAGTCCGCTCAGATTCCAGGAAGTGCATTAATTGTAACAAACATCCAGGTCCACCGCTCTTATTGACGGCGATATACGTAGAACCAACAACTTCGGTTTCATTCGTGCAAACGCAGGACTCCAATGTTCATTGTATATGGTGCTGATCGTACGTTCACTTTCCACTTTCCTTTAACACCTCAAATGTTCGTCTATTTTCACCTGGCTACAACAGTTTAAGAATCAAACATAGAACAAACTTTGTACATTCGGCTTTTTTTATTTTCTGTGATATTTATATTAATATACGTTGATTATGTACATGATAACAAAGACTGACAGCAATAAACGACAAATTTATAACTACAATGGTGACAATTAATGATGGTTTAATACCACGTACGAGATCCTATCGGGCGAGCACAGCAATCCGCCGATCCCAACGAGGGGAGACAACTCCCATCTGCTCAAGTTTTAGCATGGTTGAAAATTACCCCCCTTTATGGCTGCTTCTGAATTTTGCTTTATATCGTAATTTCACTCCATGTAATTTTTCTAATGATAGTCATAGGAAGTACGAAAATTGAATACCTGGAATTATTCTTTGCATTCTACATTGAAATTCTACAAGTACAAAGCACCATGTAGCTGATTCTGTTTTGTTTTCTTCAATTTAGTAGAGTTGCAATTAACAATTCTTGACATAGAATAATTAGAGAGCTTGGCATATTTCATGTTCAGAAAGGTTCTTTCAATCTAAGGTACAAATAGATCATAATAAAACAGAACACTGTTACCTAAAACTTCTAAAACAAGAAACAAGCAAACCTGAAAAAGACGGGTGATCAGACACAGTAACAATCCAGGTTTGAATAGAAAAATGTAAAATATTCAAAAACTTGCCTTTCTGCCCCACACTGCAGGGAAGAGATAACATGCAACTGATTGCATATTTCAATTTGAACCATGATTCAAAGCACAAGTATCTTAAAAGCTTGTCTATCTCGTGTAAAATGAAAAAAAAAATGCTAGGAAAATTGTTAAACATTCATCTTTACTTGTTCAACATGTAAGGTATGAAATCTTGAACAGAAAGATTATACTGTTCAAAAGTATATAAAGGCTATCAAACATTTGGTTTGCCATCAGTGATCTAGGCAAGTAAATCATAAGTTACCCAGATTATTGTGCTTATGTCAGCATTTTCAAAAGCGTTTCCTGAACACTGCTTCAAACATCTACATCAACATAATTTACTGTATGAAATCGGCTTGGACGACGGCGAAATTAAACAAAAGAAAGCCACAAATGAGATTAAAGCAATTTTTAAAACTAACTTGTCTCATAAAACAAACAGAAAGAGTGAAAATAAAAATTTAATCAACTAAAATGAACATCAGAAATGTTTAAACAATGGAGTTAAAGAAATATCCACTAAACAGAAGGGTACTAAAATAATCTGTCCAGTCAATGGAAATGATAAATGAAGTTAGAATACTGTCAGTCCTCGGTCTAGACCACGCATGATACAGGCGGTGCAATGCTTCGTCAATGAAATAGTGCCTGATATGAATTCCTTTCTCCAAAACAAGAGCACACATCAATGTTTCCAGCATTAAGATGATGAATCTTACATCCATGATACAGAACTTGTAACTTGTGGAAGGTCAGTGTGAGAGAAACATTCACAGACCAGAGATTTACAACACATGGATGGCTAAAATAAATAATAACAATAAACATAGTATCTTTGTACAATATCTCTAGTCAATAATTATATATGCATATGACTTATGAATTCATGTACGTAGCACAGCAACCCATCACCATGGGCTTTTTTTGACTGATGTAATGGCAATCAGTCCCTGGACACAAAATCTGATAAGACAGACAGACACGATGAAATGCTCTGCATGAGATATGTGACTTGTTGTCTGTATACTCTGGTCTCTTGCTTCTTGGCGCAGCAATCTCATCTCATCTCTATGTAGGACAATAATATTCCCAGCAGATTTGCTCAGGTCATAAAATGATCGGACAATACAACAGTCTCATCGTATCCTGGTGAATAAGTTCAATACCGATTTTGATTCCTGAAAATAGAGAAGAAGAAACTATAAGCCATGCAACAATACATGTCATGACTTGTGAAATACACAAACGTTCTAATTCACAAGCTTTCAACCTTTGACCCGACTCAAAAGTGTGTACATTGTACATCTGAACATAAAATACACCTCACAAGTTATATTTCTATGTTTCTCAAAAAGTAAAAATAACTGTCCAAATTCACTTTGCCTAATATACTGTAAATTGTGAGTTGGGTGGAGTTGGGAGAGACACGAGAGATCTGGGATGAGGGAGAGATTATTTTGCTCACCTTCGTTGACCTAGTTTTACTAAAGACATTCCAGAAACGCAGGGTCTCATCTCCAGCCCCTGTCACTATGGCTTCTCCATCAGGTGACATCGCCTGTATCAAACAAATGCATGAAAATATTTTGTTTCAACATAGCAGGAGTAGAACCAGAACAGCGTTTCACCGAGAGCCAACTTGCTAATAAATAAAAAATTAACATTAAATGTATTATTACAGCTTCATTTAGAGGTCAATATATGAGAATGACATAAATTTCCCCAGATATATCGACATTATCCAGGGTAAAGAGTTGTTTTTGAACGAGGTTTAACCCCTCTATCACTTTTCTCCCAGCATAACTTAGCCTCAGTATGGCAGACCCTGAGTGATGGGTCATAGTTTGAACTTCATTACGTCGAAAAGTTGGGAGCACAAAAATGACAAAAGAAATATTGTTTCACTGAAAAGTCGGCCCTTTATTACTTCACACTCCTAATCAGTCATTTGGACATTTGCAAAAGAATGTGACGTTTGAGAAAAACTGAAAGAACGATCATGAAAGGCTGTTCAAATGATCAAATTATTTCAATTTGCAAAATCACCCCTACTTCGAGCAAGGATTTCTTCAGTAATATTTGTTGTTGTAATGTGCCGAGATTTAATTTGAAGGATATTTCCTCTAGAATACTGTAGAAGTTCAGGAACTGTCGAATGGTTTCAGGAATGGTCACATTTAATTTGATAAAAATTGACAGTTTGTCTTTTCTGTGGGATGATTCTCAAACCGATTAGTAACCTATAGTATTGGATCCACCTGACTGTTGAGCATGTTGATTGGCTATGAGCCCGAAGTATTTGCTACCACTCCGCTGATTGGACAAGACCAATGCAAAAATAATTTGAAATGGAATTGTTTCTGGGATATTTTCTGCACAACCAACGATGTTGAAACCGGTATTTCTCTTTACAATTTCTAATAAATCCAACAACCAAATATCGGATTCATTTCTCAGATACCAGAAGATGTATCATCAGAGTGATTTAGACCTATTACGACTGTTGATGGCTCACAAAAAGTGAAAAAATTACATTCGTTCAACCAGGCACATGGACAGCTGCCTTTTTACAGGTATGTGATTTCATCCGATAATAGTCCAGTTTGGTGAATAATTTCATGCTTTCTTCAAACTAAAACCATATTTCAGTACCTCAAGATGAGGCTATAAGTTCTGAACCATCATCGATCGCTACAGGCTGTTTGTAAGAAAAAATCCTACCTTTCTCTGAAGAAAGGATATGTGACGACAATACGGGAATAACTCCCTTGTGTGTGAAGGTAATGAAGCTGAATTTTGTTTTTCAATCCAAAACCTGTCAAATAAGGATTTTTCTAGGAGTTTACATACTGAAATATCAGCCTCGAAAAAATTGCTATGCTCCATTGTATAACAAGCGTTCTGAGAACCCCAACATCTCGCCTTGCGGGGTCATCCGCCAAAGGTGCAGCAGTATTGAAAGCATACATGTAGAGCAAACAATAAGGTCTGGAATAGGTGATGTGGTACAGACAATAATGTCTGGAATAGATTATCTGGTACAGACAATAACATCAGTCCCATGAAGGATTACTGGCAAAAGTTAATCCCATGTTAGGATGGATAGGTCAGTGCTGTCGGATTACTGGTACATAGTTCAGTCCCATGTGAGATTACTGCTGGATAGGCCAGTCCTGTGTAGGATTACCACTGGGTGGACCAGTCCCATGTTATTACTGATGGATAGTCACCTGTGGGATTACTGCTGGATAGTCCAGTCCCAAGTGGGATTACTGCCGGATAGTCCAGTCCCAAGTGGGATTACTGCTGGATAGGCCAGTCCTGTCTGGGATTACTGCTGGATAGATGAGTCTCGTATGGAATTAATTCTGGATAGGACAGCCCCGTGTGGGATTACTGCTGCATAGGCAGTCCCGTGTGGGATTACTGCTGCATACGGCAATCCTGTGTGGGATTATGGCTGAGGCCAGTCCCGTGTGGGATTGCTGCTGGATAGGCTAAACCTGTGTGGGATTACTGCTGCAAATTGCAATCCAGTGTCATATTACATCTGGATAGGTCAGTCCCATGAGAGATTACTGCTGCATAAGCCAGTCCTGTGTGGAATTACTGCTGGATAGGCCAGTCCCATGTTGGATTACTTCAGGATAGGCCAGTCCATTCTGGGATTACTGCTGGATATGTCAGTCCCATGTGGCATTACTGCTGGATAGGCCAGTGCCATTGGGATTACTGCTGGATAGGTCAGTCCTGTGTGAGATTACTGCTGAATAGGCCAGTCCCAAATTGGATTACTGCTGGATAGACCAGTTCGGTCTGGGATTACTGCTGAATA
The DNA here is from genome assembly GCA_036873755.1 of Hanleya hanleyi. Lineage (NCBI taxonomy): Eukaryota > Metazoa > Mollusca > Polyplacophora > Lepidopleurida > Hanleyidae > Hanleya > Hanleya hanleyi. Next base: position 28,676 of record JAVTVY010013206.1, on the reverse strand, counting down.
GTTGATTTCCGTTTGGGATTACAGCTGGATAGATCAGTCCCGTATGGCAATACTGCTGGATAGGCTAATGCCATTTGGGATTACTGCTGGATAGGTCAGTCCCGTGTGGGATTACTGCGGGAGAGTTGTGACCTAGGAAAACATGAAACATGTCCACCAAGTTTTATAATCATCCCACGAAAGGTTCAACAAACTTTCCATGTACAGATCTACCTGTAACTTTTGCCCAACAAAAACCTTATCAAGGGAAAGATACAAAGTCTAAACTGCAATAATTAGGAAAATACGAAGCTGCGCATCTGAAAACCCCTCGGCTCTGGGCGCCAGCCATTCATAATGTATTCAATTTAAAACAAGACTTCAGGAACACCAAGCAGTCAAGTAACAAATATACAGATTATGAAAAATTTTGCCATTAGAAATGGCCTCAAACGTTACGTCCAATCAGAGAAACCGGTATTCATTACATAAGTCTGTTGATGCATCGACGATGTATACCAAATTTTACATCGAACATTTGAAAATTATCTGAGATAGAGATCCCTAATGATTTCGCATAAATTAAAGATGGCCGCCCATCCTTCCCACCACTCAGAGAAACTGATGTGGTTATTCATTGCAAGTCTCTTGATACATAGATTATGTATACCAAGTTTCATATAGAACACTGAAATGGTATCAAAGATAAACATCATTAAAGATTTTGCATAAATTAAAGATGGCCACCAAGGTTTCCGCCCAAGCAGAAAAACCAGAACTGTCTATTGATACATCGATGATGCATGCCAAATTTTACAATGAGCACTTGAACCGTATCAGAGATATAGATCATTAATGATTTCGCATAAATTAAAGATGGCCGCCCATCCTTCCCGCCACTCAGAGGAACCGATGTGGTTATTCATTGCAAGTCTCTTGATACATCGATGCTGGATACCAAGTTTCATATAGAACACTGAAATGCAGTGGTGTAACTTTAGGTTTCTGCCTGGTTGCCCTGAGGGCAAGTGAAATTAGAGATTTGCTTGCCCCCACAATAAACAACTTGCCCCCACCTCCCCCCCCCCACCCCCACCCTCGACCCAAAACAAATCAGGTAAAGTCAATTATTCAGTTTAAAATCAACAAATTATTTATTTCGGAACACAATGTCAACCTACCATGTACCAACTGTTAACACATAAACATTGCCAAATCTGCGTTCAATATCATGAAGAAATCACAGCAAAACATTACATTTATTTTACAAGTCCCTTTTTCACACTTCATCATGACTAGACTCACTGTGTTTATTGCATCAACACATTAATAAACATAATTTCCCAAATCCATCTTCAGTTTCACGGAGATGAAAGGAAAAAGAAATCACAAAATATCACCATGCATCGGAAGGCGTGGATTTCGTAGAACTGGAATATTTTTGGCAAATAGTACAAACTAATACACTGTCCGATTCGGTTTGGCCCGATTTTTTGCTCTGTAAATTGTCATGTATTTTACACAAATCGTTTTCAGAATATAATTCACTTATACTCTTCTCCGCCAGCCACGGAAAATCTGTCGCCCACGAGTTTATGAAAGTTCTCTTCCTCTTCCCTCTGTCGTACTCGGAATTACGATCAGCAGATGATTTATGCTTCGATTTAGGTGTTTTCGGCGCGTACTGTTTCAAAAACCGCTCCATGCGGCCATTTTAACTTTCGGTTTCTATGGAGAGTGCTGGTCTAGTCCCGCAGCGAATGGAAAGTTCGTTCCATCGGGTACCAGTATTGCTCGCATTGACTGGACACGTCTAACGAAGATTTGTGGGTTCCCGATTGTCCATGCCAGCCTGCTTACAAGTATTCGCGTGGTCCGACTTTATACGGTAGTTTTAACTTTTATCAATCAAAACTGGTAGAAAGCTAAACGGGATTAAACTACTGCATGCCCGGGCGGGCCAGCAACACAGAGACCCTACTTGCCCCCCGCTATTTTCACTTGCCCCGGGCATGCGGGCAGGCGTAAAGTTACATCACTGAAATGGTATCAAAGATATATATCATTGAAGATTTTGCATAAATTAAAGATGGCCGCCAAGGTTCCGCCCAATCAGAAACGCCAGAACTGCCATTTATCGTAAGTCTATTGATGCTTCGATGATATATACCAAATTTTACATCGAGCACTCGGACAGTATCAGAGATAGAGATCATTAATGATTTTGCATAAATTAAAGATGGCCGCCCATCCTTCCCGCCACTCAGAACAACTGATGTGGCTATACATTGCAGATCTCTTGATACATCGATGCTGTATACCAAGTTTCGTATAGAACACTTGAATGGTATCAGAGATATATATCATTGAAGATTTTGCATAAATTAAAGATGGCCGCCAAGGTTTTCACCGAATCAGGGAAACTGGTTTGGTCATTCCTTTGAAGTTTCTTGATGCATCCATGATCTATACCAAGTTTCACACTGAACAGAGAAATGGTACCTAAGATACACAAGATTAATGATTTCGCATAAATTAAATATGGCCACCAAAGTTTCGAACCAATCAGGTCCAGATTCAATAGGGTTCTGGGTCATTAGCATATGGATGTGCAGTGCAAGTTTGGGGTGCCTAGGGTAAGTCGTTCTAAAGATATCTTGGTAACAAGAAAGCTGTGATGGTTTCGCATAAATTAAAGATGGCCACCAAAGTTTCTAACCAATCAGGTCCAGATTCAATAGGGTTCTGGGTCACAAGCATACGGATGTGCACTGCAAGTTTGGTGTGCCTAGGGTAAGTCGTTCTGAAGATATCTTGGTAACGAGAAAGGTGTGACGGACAGACGGACGGACGGACAGACGGACGGACGTACATGACGACGACAATACCCTTTGGCCAAATTTTGGCCGAGGGGTAAAAAATCATATTTAATGTCATATTTCTTAAATAGCACATGCACATCTTTGAATCACATTAACTTGGGTAGCAAGTGTCAAACTCATCCAATGAAAGCTGACAGCTTCAGAAAACTTTCCGTGTACATGTATGTACATGTGCATTATTATTGGCAGATTAAGACAAAACCCTAAAAATTTGAACAAAAATTAATATTTCATCTCCTAAATATCACAGGTACATCTTTTAATCATAAGAAACATGTGTACCAAGTTTCATAATCATTCAATGACAGCTGACAACTGCAGCAAACTGTGGTGTACAGATGTACATGTGCACTTCAGCTAAACGCAAAACTCAATCATTTGCCATAATTTGGAGAAAAATTAATATTTCATCTCAAAAATAGCACAGGTACATTCTCTAATCATAAGAAACATTTGTACCAAGTTTGACAGCTGACAACTGAGCAAACTTACCATGTACATGTATATGTATACATGTAGAGGCCTACATGTACAATTTACCTAAACAGAAAACTCTTCATTTGCCATAATTTGGAGAAAAATTAATATTTCTTCTCAAAAATAGCACAGGTACATCCTCTTATCATAAGAAACATGTGTACCAAGTTTCATAATCATCCAATGACAGCTGACAACTGGAGCAAACTTACCATGGACATGTATATGTACAATTTACCTAAACAGAAAACTCTTCATTTACCATAATTTGGAGAAAAATTAATATTTCTTGTCAAAAATAGCACAGGTACATCCTCTAATCATAAGAAACATGTGTACCAAGTTTCATAATCATCCAATGACAGCTGACAACTGGAGCAAAGTTACCATGTAGATGTATATGTATACATGTAGAGGCCTACATGTACAATTTACCTAAACAGAAAACTCTTCATTTGCCATAATTTTGAGAAAAATTAATATTTCTTCTCAAAAATAGCACAGGTACATCCTCTTATCATAAGAAACATGTGTACCAAGTTTCATAATCATCCAATGACAGCTGACAACTGCAAGAAACTTTCCAAGTACAGATGTACATGTGCACTTCAGCTAAACGCAAAACTCATTCATAGGGATTTTAACATTAGAGTACCCCAGGGGTAGTACCCCCAGGTGGCATACCCACCCCCATATTTTTTATATTTTTTTTATATTTTTTCTAATTTTTCTAGATTTTTTTTTAACTTGCTAAACCAAAAACCCATTCATTTCCAGGCAGGGGACACCGACACCGACACCGACACCGCCACCGACACCGACACCGACACCGACGACGACATCCTCTTTCCCCCTCTCACAATATCTCCCCTTTACTTCGTAAGGCGAGATAAAAAGGGGCATAACTCAGCAAAATATTGTCCAAGATGACTCATTTTCGATAGGCTTCTGATTTACGTGAAGATAAATAGATGTACCAAGTTTGGTTGCCATGCATGAAACGGTTCTGTAGATATCGCGGTAACGGACGGACGGACGTACGGACGTACGTACGGACAGCCGTACATGATGACGACAATACCCCTAGGCCAAATTTGGCTGAGGGGTAAAAATTAAATCTGATACAAATGCAAAGCTATTTTCTGCTTAAATAGTAAGGGACAACTAAAATGGCAAAGGGTAAAGAAGGTTCACATTTGAAATGAAGGATTAGGACTATCATTGACCTTCCTTATATTAAATATTATAAGACCACTTGTGATAAACGAGCAATATCAAGTCTGCTATGAACAATAACTTTGAACAGTTATTTCTTTCAAAAAGTGGTCCCCTAATTAACTATTCAAGAAAAATGTTGTTTAACTTAATAATGTTATGAAACAACTAATTGCTCTACTTTAAGTACATGTACATGTATCCGTTCGAGAATAATCTATTACTTCACTTTAACGGTTTATTAACGGTGACATTGAAATGACCAGCTACGCGGGCAATTTGGACACTCCTGCCCAGTTTTGGGCAATAACAGAAGATATGAGTGAACAACGTGGACAAAAGTTTCCATTTTATTGCATAGTTAAGACATACCAAGTAGAGGTTGGTCTGGGTGCTGTAGGTGCCCTTGGGACATGGCTGCCAGTCCAGGCCAGTACCATTAGGGCAGTAATACCCTGCAGGGCAGTCATGGTACCCTGATTGGGGATCTCCGGCAGTCACATTTTCCGGTAAGCAGAAATACCTGTGGGAAGTAAACGATAAGTCTGTAAAGAATATTGCTGTTATCACCACTTAACTTATATCGTGACTGGACCTTTCTCTCTCTCGCATTTGGCTAACTGCCTTCGTCTGGCATTCACACGAACAGTACATTTCTGTTTAAGCATGAGAAAGAATGAGAGCCAACTGCTTCAGAGCCTTCAATCTTTCCGATTGTATTTTCTTTCACTATCGGCCAGTCATCAAAATTTGGAACTCTTCAAACGGTGGTTGAGCATACACAACTAGCATCTTGCAATGTCAAATGTATGACATTCGCATGATGTGAAGACAATTACGCTTTCATGTCCGATGGCAACTGTTAAGCACAAGATAGAAGGAACAAGCTTCTAACAACCCAGGAAGTTCAGGAAGAAGATATTTTGACTGACATTGACTCATGCCCTGGAGGGAAGGTTGATGGGACTTAAAAGCGTATTCTTCACATAACACTAAAATATCAAACATTTATAAACAATGTTTCTATTTGTTACCAAATCAAACCTGTTTCAATTCTATGCCTATTAATCTCCGTCAGGAAGATGATACAACGTAGAAAACGGAAGTTAAAACTAAAAGTTAGCTCCCCTAGCGGAGAGTTGTCCGCCCCTAGGAGAGCTCTCCCATCCCATTCCAGCAGGATTACTATATAGACTCTGCAGCAGCCATACTCGCCCTCTATTCTCATTATAATTACCGAGACCTGTAGTGTTTAAGGTCGGCATGAGGGGACGGAGGGAGGGCCAATCAAATTGAAACAGGTTTGATTTGGTAACAAATAGAAACATTGTTTATAAATGTTTGATATTTGATTCCCAAATCTTAAACCTGTTTCAATTCTATGCCACAGTACCAACATATGGAAGGCGGGAATCTCGGCCTTGTGGTAACTCCCATAGCAGACTAGTAATCGCTGGAACGACACAGACATGGGTATAAATCTGAGACATTATTACTCATCAAGTTAAACCCTGGTCAAAGACGCATAGGGTAATTGAAGGAATTGATACAGTTCTACTTATCTTCTGATTGTCTCCATCCATGTAGCAGTGTTCGTGGCATGGTTCACAATTCCACCAAGTTGTAAGGATACCCGGGGCAACATCGGCAGCAGAAGGTCCTACTTGGTAGACTCTGTATGACTAGGGGGAGTAAAAACGAACAGGCCTTTGCATACAGGGAGATCCTTGGTCGACCTTAAGTCAGGGGAGAGCGAATAACTGGCTGAGCTTAGAGGGTCGCCAAGTCCACACCACTCTCAGTCCGCAAGCTTCTTGGGTCAAGTCACCATACTTGGAGTGATGAACGATGCGTTGGAAATGACCGTGCTTGCTCCCTGGGTCCTGCTACACATTCGTCAACTCTCTGTACTTGCATCACTAATGTTGACTCTAGGTCTGGAGCAGGTGTCTTTTGAGTTGAAAGCACAGAGGACCCAGCTGAGATCATCTAGAAGGAAGTCAGTTTCTGAAGAACAGAAGCAAATTTCAGTTAGGAGTACACCCTATCCCGGTGTTAGGCCTTCATTGGTGATTATAGAATCCACGGCCGGTCAAACTGACTTATTTCTACCTTCTGAGATGCCTATTATCATATAATATATGTAATAATAATAATATGACTGAGATGAGATGAGATGAGATGAGTTGATACAGCAAGATGGCTGTCTTGCTGCGATGGTGACAATTTGCCGCCCCCCCCTCTTTTTCTGAAATTACTCACAATGTGCTGGGTAGCCACAGTGGCCCAAGCGTGGTCACACTATTGATTGCACTGTCATATCCCTCAGACAGATATTAGTGAACGTGGAGTTAATTATTCAGGCATAAGACAGGATAATGTCATGGAGGGGTCAGTTCTTCCATACAGGCCATGACGCAGCGATGGCATGAATCACATTAGAAGAAGCAGAAGACAGTAGTGGGGCGTCAATGGTATATCTACCTTCTGCCAATTGATAAGACTATTTTATGGTCTTCTTCAACTACGCGGCTTTTTTAAATGTCAAGCCTTGCTGACAGGCGAAGGGACAGAATAACCGTAGCCGAGAGCCGTGAAAGGATCGGTACGAGTAAGATAGTGGCGGATGGCTCGAACAGGACATAGCAGAAGATCGTCCTCGAGGCCATGTACAAAGTCTGACAACACAGGAATGGAGTACGACGTTGAGCGCACGGACCTGAACAAACAGACTCATTTTTGGCGATAAATTCAGGAATGGGCCGAAAAGAAATGCATGACCGATCCGCTGTCCAGAACATAGAAGATCTTTCAAGATCATGAAGTATAGACAGTCTGGACGCCAAAGCAAACGCCGCCACGACGGCCGTCTTATAAGACACAGTTTTATAGACGCGGACTCTAAGGGTTCAAAAAGGTGGTATAATCAGAGCACACAGAACCACACCGATATCCCATTTCGGTAACAGTTGGCGAGTACAACGCGACTGTAATGCGAAGGCGTGAATAAGAGCAGAGATATTATCGTTAAGGCTAATGTCGGAACCCAAGGTAAGACGTAACACCCTATTCAATTCATGCCAGAGCAGATCGACAGCCTTCCATGGTGCTAATATGAAACTCCCTATCCTGGTGAAGGTGAAGGATGAAGTCAATTACGAGGGAAATAGAGTCGGGAACGATCACGTCCTCGGCACCAGGACAAATATAGGAACGTAGTGAGTAAGATCCTACATATAATAAACAACCTTAAGGTTGATGACAGAACCATAATGTCAAAGTCTAACCATTGGTGTAACGGTTAATATAGGAATAACGTACTTGATGGAGAAAGTCGGAAAAAAACTGTCCCACAAGTACACCACGAAGACATTGTGTTGATCAAGCACAATCCTAAGGTAAATGGATCTCAACATAATGTTAGTGTGATAAAGTCAACATGGCTCTGTGTTAACACTGTGCTGAATTCAATTAAAGGCGACTAGTCCGTCATTCACAATCCCGCCGTCGTCCTCAGAGAATATCCATGTCCATAATCCAAAGACCTATTCCATATAACCGTATTTAGCCAAATACTGTTGATTCCAATACAATTTTGATATTCTGAACTCCAGACTGGAAACAGCAAGGTCTGGACAGAACTCTCTTCATAGAGTAAAGACGAACCTAAGTAAATCACATTGTGAAAAACCCGAGAGGAATTGATACAAGTGGAAAGTTGACGCCAAACGAACGGACTTCCCCTCCCACCGACGATCGACGATGGAGAATCAAAGGAAGTGCCGATGAATGGATATAAAATATGCAACTCGCAAATGAAGAAATGACGTGACAAACGACGTTATGGCGTACCGGAAACGTCTACCGATGTAATAGAATGACGCACAGGCGTATGAGAGACACATGACGGTGTAATGAACATGTCGTCAAGGTGTAATAGGAAAGCGTAATGTGAAAAATGCGAGAAACGTTGTATATGATAAACAACGTAGTGATTTCCTCATTCACAACAACTTAATGTATATACATGCTCATCATGGAGCAGGATACAACTTATAAAAGCACACGACGTAACAGAAGGGCGTTGCAAACAGTAACCCCGAAGTCGATTATAATAATTTTCCTTCTCTTTAAACGCAGTAGAGATGAACATATTAAATGTTTGTAGCGTTAATCACCAAATGTAAGCTCAATGAGATAAATGGGATTATGGATCTTTGTGTCAGTGAACATGAATAATGTATCAATGAACATGGTTACATTATGACCTCTCCCGATGTAATTTGTCTCCTGTACATGAAAATTCAGTACTGGAGTTTTATATGGAGAGAATATAAAACATTTACAACAATGTTACTATTAATAACCAAATAGTCACACAACCGACATCCAGAACAAAGATTTTCCAGGTAACCAAGAAAGATCCTTAAAGAATTTTAAATTCCCGAAGAGAGGAAATACATTTAAGTCTCTCGCCGGCAGGAAAGTGAGGTTATTCAAAAATTTATAATTTGAAATGACCTAGCACGAACAATTTGTCGAGAAGAACAGTAGGAACATTACTAAAAAAGCAGTTTGATGCTCTAGTAGACTGTACCGGTAATACATACCTGGTAGAAAGAAACCATAGAAGACTTCAAGACTCACGTGTCACTAGGCTTGATCCTTGGCCGGCCAATACCTTCCCACTCACGCTAGTAATTTTAAATTTTCTCAAATGGAAGAAATTAAAATTAGTGCATAACTCCATCTGAATTATAAGCGTAATACAGTATACAGATGGAACCAACATGGTGTGAAATAAAACAAGCAATGTAATAATCAGACAATTGTGTTTCAAGAAAATCACACTTTCACATAGTGGGTGAATAGGTTTACTCACTCACGTAAACCAGCATAAGTGGGTGAATAGGTTTACTCACTCACGTAAACCAGCACGTGATCTCATTGTTGTTCGACCCACCCTTAATTACATAGAGAGATCAGTAAAGAAGCTCATTAAGATGCGACACAGGGTCGAAGTAAATAGGGTTGAGTTGTGATTACGTAACACAAATGCAACAATCATGCTTCATATTCAAGTCAGCATGAAAGACATAAAACCTCTGTAAGGTCTCTCTTGAATACAGGATATCAAAATCATACGTAATAAAACTTGATATCACAAGAGATTACATTTTGGTAGGACCAAGGAACTGAATGTATGAAAGTGAACCCACCAAAACTGCAAGTCCGAACAGACGCAACAACAACAACATGAAAATTTGACGGCTGCAAATAAAGTATCCGATCTCTCCGGCGGGAAGAAACGAAAAACCCCCGCCGATGAGGATACAATTTACAACCCTACCTGAGATATACACAACTCAATGCATAAAATTCATGAATCAACGAAACCAAAGCTGATCGTTTATTGTAGAGATCACCATCGGCCTTCAAATCTCAGTACTAAAAGGCAGACTTACAGAAAATGCCGGGAAGTAAGTACGAATCTGTCACAAATTGAGCAATAAAAACGAGGTCGCGAGAGCCCGTAAAAACCCACACCAAACACAGCGGGTCGAACTCATTGTTCGTGTGAAGACGTGATATTGAATACACATTGTCTCCATCACGCAGGACTGTGTTATCAGATAAGCCCGATATTAATATTGACTTTAGAAAATATATCGGGTAATAATTTCAAGATATAAGAATTTTGAAACTCCGACAAGAGCCAATTAATTTCGCGACGTACGTCCGAAGACAATAAACACATGGCAGATGGAAAAACAGACCATGTGAAGTCTACAAATTTGCCCAAACAACATTTTGACAAGACAGAAATGTGGAAGAAAAACTATCCCCAAAATATTAATTTAATCACCATCGAACCTTTGACAAAAAATGACATAGGTGAGACAACATACGGCGAGGAAGTATTCCTTCGTCTGACATTTAATACGAGGATTATTCGAAGTAGACGGCATATCCGGCAGCAACGCTAAAAGCGCATCCAAATTATCCGAAAAACCATCATTGACGTATGTTCCTAACTTTACACTGAAGAAAAAGGAATCACAGATGAACTCGACGAGACCGGTGTAGGAGAACGTCGAGTCGAAGTACGAGAACGGCATACCGGAGAACGGGAGGGCCGAAAAATAGAACTAGAATTCCCGGTCTAATTCTCACCGATTTCGTAAGCAGTATGCACTATTTTAATAAGCAATAATCGTCGACAGATTGGATATTTAACGATGGAAATTGATTGAAATATCAAACATTTATAAACAATGTTTCTATCTGTTACCAAATCAACCTGTCTCAATCCACCATTATATCAGTTTGACCTCATGCCCGATAATAGTCTAGTTGATAATATTTGATGAGATGAAAATAATGGTTTGTCTTTTAGATCATCACTTGTGACCATCCTCGTCAATGTGAATACTTTCAGTATATTTCCAATACAAATTAAACATTTATAAACAATGTTTCTATTTGTTACCCAAACTCAATCCTAAAATTGAAGTCCCGTAACATGTCATTTCGCTATTATAGAATCGCTGATTCATCGATAAACAAAACCGCAAGAGCAATTTTGACACTCAATGGTAGGTCTGAATAACCCACCATAAATGAATTAACCCACAAAGGAGAAACGGACAAGACACGTTTATTCCGTTTATGTAACGGAGTGTGAAAACAAAAGACAAAGGAGAGGTCGAGCATAATATGCGAACCCACTGCATTTCATTGTCCGACGAGAACAATGGACTGCTAAGGCACGACAGGTTAGAGAAGTCTTTGTCAAAGTAGACAAAGGAACCGGTTTGACTGCATACATAACAAGAAATAACACAAGTCAAAACCGATAAGGATACTGAGGGTCGTTACAACAACAACCCAGGTTGTATAAACACTTCCTTCCTGATGTGTACTGGTCGAGGTACAACAGAGAATAGAGGACGAGTATGGCTGCTGCAGAGTCTATATAGTAATCCTGCTGGAATGGGATGGGAGAGCTCTCCTAGGGGCGGACAACTCTCCGCTAGGGGAGCTAACTTTTAGTTTTAACTTCCGTTTTCTACGTTGTATCATCTTCCTGACGGAGATTAATAGGCATAGAATTGAAACAGGTTTAAGATTTGGGAATCAAATGCAAAGCTTACCCATTTGGACAGATTTCACACTCCCACTGGGCGGTACGATTGGTGAAATACCCTGACTGACATGAACGGGGTTCATCGGAACCCTCAGGGCAGTGTAGCCCAATAGGGCATATCACAGCATTGGGCAATGTTGAACCTGGAAAAGGATATATAGACAACTCAAAAAATGTTCTTCCAACACTCTTCAAAAACATTAAAAAAAAATAATAATAGATTATCTGCATGATATTTGAACCATTGTGTCAAATTCCTGTTCTAATCAATTTGATCACCCTCTTGGTTTTATGGTGGAAAATTTCACTTCCTGTTATTGAATTATCAGAGGCTTCACCATACACATATAACAGCAAAAAACCGTGAATTAATTTCCCAAAGTCAGACATCCAGTCACAATTTTGTTTTGGTCACATCAGACGCAAATTAACTGGAAGTGTGTATCATTAGATTAGACTAGCTAGATGGCACAAGCGCTAATACAACAGCCTTCATCACTACACTCTTTCATGGTTCCTAAGCATGCAAGATGAAATGCCATGCACATGATAATAGGTGTGACTAATTATGTACATTTCATAGGCTCAATATTCAAATTCCAACATCACCTCATCTCCCATAATGCAACACTCGATTCTTGTTTTGATTCTGCACAAACATGCCACATACCATTCCCAGTGAGCAATTACGTCACATCGTGATTTAAATGCAGAGATGCGGTGGCCAATGCATTCTATAGCTAGGCAGATGTAAAGAAGCACACTTCTGGTTCATTTGCTTTTGGTCATACCTGTGGGACAGTAGTAACCCTGGGTACACAGCCCCTCCTCCTCAGTACGTCCAGTACTCTGACAGTAATAACCGGCCGTACAGTTAGAACACTCATATGATGCTGTTAGACGGGTACTGTTAGAGAACGTCCCTGCTGGACATCTGACAGGGGTATGTGTACCTACATGTACAAACAAGGAAGATAGGGTAATGTAGGGTTCAAAACAGAAATGAACGGACGGTGCAAAAGCAGGATTGGCTCCCACCTCTGGCCATATTGGAAAATGATAATCTGGTCAGGTTGGTCTAATAGCCAGGCAAATATCTAAGCTGATGTTGCTCTGGGTAGTTCCTGATACAGCTCTTTCTATCCTTAAAATTATAACTTAAAGTCACCCTTGTGAGCCAATGTCTCAATCAATATGTTAGGATCGATACACTGTTAGGATCGATACACTGTATATAAATAGCTCGAGGGGTTTCCACTGAACCGAACCAATCAGGCCGCTGATAATTAATGGTTCATTTCACGTAACCAGCCGTCCTCTATATTTTGAGGGCAAATAATTAAAATCCATGAGGTATTTACATTTTCATGAGTAAAACTTGCTCATTTTCTTTATTTGTTTACAATTGGTTTGCAAATTAATAATTATCGCACTCAGCATGTGTATTTTTACAAGCAAGGTTACGAGAAACAAACAATTAACACTGGCCTCAGTAAGTGTGCTTAGTCAGCTCATTATGCCAATCCGCGGTAAGGTTTGATTTTTGATTGGTTTGAATTTCATTACTGGCCAGACAACCTTTGATGTCAGGCTGAAATCGACATCAGGTGTCAAAGCAAAAACCGCAATATTCAGATAATGACTGCGGGGGAATGAAATGTACAAGATTGTGTATTAGACGCAATGACTCAAGAACTCATCCAAATAACCAAAAAGGTCCAGGTGAAACCCTCTTCGAGGATTTAGGACTTGCAAAAATGTATAGGTGTGGGAGCAAGTGTTTGCCATCGCTCATTTATATTACCCAGATTTGTATGGTTCATGCCTTTAATTTTAATGGGTACAGTACACTGAAGGCCCTGTGAGTACTTTTAAATAATCAGACTGGTAAAAAGTGCTAATTAAGTGGTTAAATTGAAATCAGCCCTGCGTTGAGTATATCTATATCAGCCCTTTTAACCCTTTCGCCGATTATTTCCCCTGACAAAAGTGACCTGCTGACGATCAATTCCCTGAGAACTGTTAAAATTTGTATATGTTGTCTTTGGAATGCTAGAAATTGCGTTTGCGTCCGAGATTTGCAGAAAAACATCAGAAACCTGTCTCCACAATACACACTCCAGTGTTATTGCTCTAGTTTTATTGCAAAATAAATAAAATAGCATACAAAATTAGGTTTTACTGCGAGAGAATGCACTTTTCCCCGGCTTTCTCGACTTAAAAACATCAAAATTCAACGGAGAAATCGTCTTTTTTCGACCGCATTTGACAGCGTTTTTCTTGAGTTTTACTCTGCCAATTTTCATGTTTGACCTCTCATTGGAAAGCGTAACCTTTCACCTTTCTACACAGGAAATAACCTGGAATGGATGGCAAAACCAAACGGAGGATACGATTGGATTATAAAACATGAAGCTGCGCTATCGAAACCCCTCGGCTCTGAACCCCAGCTATTATAATGTAAGGGTGTCTCTACCAATTGATTGGCTTGTGGGAAGAAATATTTACCCCTGGTATTGTAAGTGTACTTTCTTTGAAAAAAAAGAAAAGTTTTCCTCCCCTTAAATTAATTTGTTTCTGGAATAAATTGAAAGAGCTGTATCGATGTCTCACTAAAACAACAGTACACATGGCTAGATAAATACAGTACATGTATACTAAATGGCACATGTATGTCATTTTCAAAACAGATTTGCAAGCATTCTTTGCATTGTCTAAGAAAATAAATCAATAAATCAGTCATCCAATCAATAAATAAATGTGATAATATACTAACATGATATAGAAATAATATGCAAACTTAACATTGGAATTAGTGGATTTTGTTAGACAAGGGGCATACTTTCTGACACGACTCATTTTTGACAGGCATCTAGTGTCATTTTCAAAACAGATTTGCAGGCATTCTTCGCATTGTGTAAGAGAATAAATCAATAAATCAGTCATCCAATCAATAAATAAATGTGATAGTATACAAACATGATATAGAAACACAGGAAGGAAGCAATCAGAGATTGCTCAATTGTATGCCCCCCCTTCCACTATAATCCGACACTGGCCCGCCATTGTTCTGTTCTTTATTGGTTGGTGGAGGCCTAATTTGGATAAGTATAAAAATTCTGTTTCAGTCACTTTTTTGCCATGCCTCACATAATACATATTCCAAGTATCAAGCAACAAGTGATAATACGATGCTTCGATGCAAGATGGTCGCCAGGGCTTTCGCCAAATGTGACCTGGTCATGAGACCTACATTCCTTGAGAGTATATTGTGGTGAAATTATGAAGCGATCAGTGAACTTTGAATTTTGCACCCAATTCACTGTTTCGGGGGCAATTTCATACTTCAGGACCTATGTTGTTTGCTTTGGAATGTAGAATAACATATAATATAGCCATTTTCCTGGTTCAAATCGGTTATGGACGGAGATCCAGCTTGGACAAATAAATATATCCCATTCACTTCGGTTTAATCAAAGGGCCATAACTCTTGAAAATATAACCGAAAACAAAGAACTTCACGCTGCACATCTATGGGTCACTGACCACATATCATGCAAATTTCGTACTTGTTCATACAATATTAACCGAGATTGAGCCGTACAAATCCCAATTCACAAAGATTTGAAGAAAAAAGAAGGGCCATAACTCTTGAAAATATAAGCAAAATGTGGAGAAACTTCACGCTGCACAACTACAGGGCACTGACCACACATCCTGCAAATTTCATAATTGTCCATACAATATTAACCGAGATCCAGCCCGGACAAGTTCCAATTCACAAAGATTTGAAGAAAAAAGGGCCATAACTCTTGAAAATATATGCGAAACGCGGAGAAACTTCACGCTGCACAACTACAGGGCACTGACCACACATCCTGCAAATTTCATAATTGTCCATACAATATTAACCGAGATCCAGCCCGGACAAGTCCCAATTCACGGAGAATTCAGGAACAAAGGGCCATAACTCTTGTAAATATAAGCGAAACATGGAGAAACTTTACGCTGCACAACTGTGGGTCACTGACCACATATCATGCAAATTTCATACTTGTCCATACAATATTAACCAAGATCCAGCCCGGACAAGTCCCATTCACAGAGAGTTCAGAAAAAGGGCCATAACTCTTGAAAATTATACCGGAACTCGGAAAAAACTCTAGGCTGCACAACTATGAGCCACTGGCCACATTCCATGCAAGTTTCAATCCTGTCCATCAAATATTAACCAAGATATTGCCCGGACAAGAAATTCGGACACACAGACGGACAGACGGACAGACAGACAGACGGACGGACAAAGCGATCGCTATATGCCCCCCCTCTAGTTAGAGGGGGGGCATAATTATATGCAAACTTAACATAGGAATTAGTGGAGGAAGGGGCATAACTCTGCAAAATACTTTCTGACACGACTCATTTTCGATAGGCATCTAGTTCAGGTCAAGAGAAACAACTGTATCACGTTAGGATGTTGTATATGGAACGGTTCTGAAATTATCACAATAAATCATAAATGGATTTTTATTTGTAAAAAGGGGCATAACTCTGCAAAATATTGTCGAGATGACTCATTTTCGATAGGCTTCTGATTTACGTGAAGATAAATAGATGTAACAAGTTTGGTTGCCATGCATGAAACGGTTCTGTAGATATCGCGGTAACGGATTTTATTAGACAAGGGGCATAACTCTGCAAAATACTTTCTGACACGACTCATTTTCGATAGGCATCTAGTTTAGGTCAAGAGAAACAACTGTATCACGTTAGGATGTTGTATATGGAACAGTTCTGAAATGATCACAATAACAAATCATAAATGGATTTTTATTTGTAAAAAGGGGCATAACTCTGCAAAATATTGTCCGAGATGACTCATTTTCGATAGGCTTCTGATTTACGTGAAGATAAATAGATGTAACAAGTTTGGTTGCCATGCATGAAACGGTTCTGTAGATATCGCGGTAACGGACGGACGGACGTACGTATGGACGTACGGACAGCCGTACATGATGACGACAATATCCCTAGGCCAAAGTTGGCCGAGGGGTAATGATGTCATTCCATCATTCCAGCCACTGTCTGCGCTCGTCTCAAATCTGTTGGCTGATAGAGGTCACGTGGGCAAAATTACGCATACCGATTGGCTCGTCGGCCGGCGGGGGAATCCATCTTGAATGAAATGGATAACTACATGACAAACGTTGTGGATCAAGACTCGTAAAAATATGGAAATAAACTTCATCGATCATCGTTGGCAGTTTTAATCATCTGGGGAATATTCACCACACTTTACCAGTCGTGCGAGTTCAAAAATACAGGAGTTAGGAAGAGGTTTTCGATGATTTTTTCCATTTCTGCGGCTTACTGCCGACAGGCCCGTCACACGGTATGTGGGGAAAAATGCATTTTTTGCTCAGATTTTTTTCGTTCAACATCTAATTTTGCTTTATTTCTTTTGCAAACAAACAACTTCGAGAATCAAATTGATCAAGGTTTTGGCTTTCCAGAAGTATACAGTGTTTGATAGATTTCCGTTAAAACGGATGCAAAAAAATACAATTGCTGTACCCATCGTGATGGCGAACAGGTTTAAAGCTAACCCGGTCTACCGGGGATGGTCGTACGGGTGGCACTCTCGTTATCCCCATGTACCGGATTTAATCGGTGAAAGGGTTAATATCCAATACCAGGCCTATCAAATCAGCCTGGTGAGATTTCTAGAATAGAGGGACTGTGGTTGTTGTATGCATGAAGCAAGCATGAAGCAGTATTGAGCTAATCTCTGCCAGTATTTTTTCAGTTCAGCACATTTTCCTCATCTACAAGCACAGGGAGAGCTGTTACAAAAACCACCCAGACTACCCAAGCTGATGGGCTTGGTTAGCCATCTCTAGCCCATGGTGACCACTTAAGCATGAAATGGCCTTGGTGGGAGCTCTGTATTTGACGTTCAGGAAGAGAACTGTAAATATTAATGCTACCAATATTGAATCGAAGATATGAACATAATAATGACTGCTTGAGTGACTATGATTTAATGTCGCTTTCAACAATATTTTAGTCACAATGGTTGGATCCTATTTCATTTTACATCTGAAAACCCCATATGTGCTCCAGTTAGTTGCCTCATATAGGCCCTTAATTCTTTCTATGAGCATAATATCTGTAATCACACCTGCGCTGTTATGATGAACAAAAAACCCCGTTCTCTTGGAGGTTTTCCAATTTCAGTTTCGGAAGAGCCTTTATGAGTTACCATAATAGCTAAACTGTTACCATGTATTTAACCCTAAAGCACACATTACAGGTTGCCATATGTTACCAATTTTCTAATCATGGTAACTTTTAACAGGTTTCCTGAGAAAATATTACAGCACAGACCTGGCAATTTAAGGCCGTTGTTAATTAATTCTTTGTTTCTCGTAACCTTGCTTTTGAAAATAGACATGCTGAGGGCGATAATTATTAATTATTAATTATTACCTACCGAGAAAAAAAAATACTAAAACAAAACTTGGGATGCAAAATTTGAAAATATAAAACCTTTTACTGGACTAGATTTATCAAACAAAACCTCTGCTAGAGGAACAGTGACCTGCTAATTAAATGAATAATGCATACATAATAACCATTAAAAAGAAATCACAGATCACAATCCATAGACAGGACTCTTTGACATAAAATACATTATGTGAGGTGTCATATATGGAGCTAATTTAGAACTGGTTCCCATCAGATTAGTACTGGCTAACAATATTAAATCAGCCTTCACCAAAGCAACCATAAATAGTAATAATATTAATCCTAATTTTTTAGGATTCATAAATTTTACTATAATACAGCTGTCCTAAGCAAGTCACTAGTCAACAACAACAACAACAGCTTTGGTCTAATCACGATGCCTTCTTCTGATTTTCAGAGTCAGTAAAGACTTGGAAGAGAAGTCTTTCTTCTCTCCAAGTCCGCCAATGTGGATTCTTGATCCATGGCACTGAGTGATTTATAGATTTATAGAATTTATTTGCTGATTACAAGCGCCCATATCATGATATAAGGCAGGAGAATCATCGTCGGAAGTTTCAAATCTGACTTGGAAAGAAAACGCTCAATGACAGAGCTGGCGGTCGTCTTTTCAGAGAATAGGAAAGTTGTGAATTTAACATAAAACTGACCGTTTGTTGAAGCTATCGTGGCTCCGTTGGCCAAAATCATTTTGATCAACACCAGGATGAATGCGATCAACCATGCGGACATTTCTAAATTCATTGCGCGGTGTACGAGGAACGAAAGGGGTGTATGATGAACATACTTCCGTTTGATTTGAGAACTCCACATGCACATCGATATCTAGTTTGCAGACGAATAGTTATACTTCTTCACTTCTCAATGCATATTTCGTTAGATTACATTGTGGATGTTCAGTTTGTTGTTATTTACTGTTTTTGCGATCAGACAAACTACGGAATTGAGACCACAGAATTTCCTTCCGGAGCTCCGACTGGAAAACATAATGACGTAGCTTAGAGGATTCCCAAGAAAGTTTGCCGTTTCATTGGTCAGTTTATGGGGAATCCCTTGAACTGCACAACAGGTGGCGCTGCAGTGCCCTTCGAAGGGATGGTACAAAGAGACGTTGGGCTTTACGAAACTTGTTACGACAATCTCGGTATTTTACGAGCAATTTAATCACTGGAGAGCGCTGCTTCGCGAAATCAGAACTCATTATAGGCATTTTTTTTTAGGGATCAGTACCAATAATTAATACAATGCGTAATTATTGCTTGCAAAAATACTGATGCGGGCGGGTTACGGGAAACGAACCATTAATTAACAGCGGCCTAAGTGATGCATGCCAATGATCTTAGAGAGTCCATCATCAGTTGTATACAGCTTCAGTACTGAGGACAATGGACAGAATATAACTTTAATAACCCCTAGCCAATACATGGAATATCCCGACAGAGAGATGCATTACCTTGAGGGCAGTATTTTCCGGGTGGGCAGATTTCACGAGAAGGGGTGTCAGACCCCTCTGTACAGTAGAAACCAGCACTGCATTCCTGTGAGGGCTCAGTCAGCTTACTTTCTGCACAGGAAAAACCTAACGAAAGACGGGAAATGATATCACATACATGAAAAACTACAGTCACATAAACAAGGACAACATAGCTTGCACAATCTAGGACCATAAGATATAACAGAAGCACTAGAAGTTCTATCAGTTCTAAACTGGACAAACAGGAAGTGACAGTCACAGGATGATTGGATATAGTTGGCATTGCACTCATTAATTCTTACATTCCTGGTTTCAGTTGATGCCAGAAGAATGTTACATTTCACAATTTTGAGTTTAAAGATGAATCAGCCCTTGCCTCATTAATGCGATAACAATGGACATTGTCTGACGAACAACAGTCCACCACTGCCTGGCTTATGGCTCTGGGTGGTTTCACACCCATGGTGAAATATTTTCAACTTCTGATAAATGGTCTATTTCCAAATAGTTGTCAAATATTCATGAAGGTAATTTGATTGATTCTTCAAGCATCTGAAGAAATGAGAGTGAAACCACCCAGAGATTGTAACCAGACATAAGCTCGACGGCTTTTCATCCAGACACATGTATCTTTATTGTGTTAATGCAAGAAAGGCCCATTGTACAAATCAACGTATTATATGAACATATTGGCAACATCGTGAACACCAAGAAAATAGACCAAGTTCAATTCAAGACAATCTAAACCCTGGTGGCTGAAACAAGTTGGGGCCAATCCTCAACACTAGCGATATGTGCTTGAATGTGGTTTCAGTACCTGGTGTACATTGGAGACATTCTGTTATGTTCCTCAGTTTTGTCGTGTTGGAGAAGGTTCCAGGTGGACATTGGAATGGTTCCGTTGTCTGTTCTGGACAGTAGTGACCAACTGGACACTCATTTGCATCGGGGTACTGACTGGGGGAGGCAGTCATCGATCCTGTCCGACAATAGTAACCCGCACTGCATGGGGTGGAGGGGTAGACAGTGCCACCAGAGCAGTAGAAGCCACCTGCAAAACAGCACAATGTAATTTCAGCATAGATGCAGTGAAAATCATCATATCATGAACACAAATGAAGTATAAATTGAGGATTGTAATTTCAGTATTGTCAGCACAAATGCACCATAAATACAGAGGGAGAGAGAGACAGAGATGAGATTAAATTCATCAAATACAAAGCACAAATAAATCGGAATATCTACAAAAGGTTTTGAGTAAAATTAGGCCATGTATATCCTTTGGTTGTTTTGTCCTTATTTCACCCATGCCATACTCTGAGGTTTGTTTGCAGCAATAGACTTGCCATAATTCTTAACAAATCAAGAAAAAAATTGAGACCTCAGACTTTTGATGTTGTGGTCATTAGTCGACGATCAAGAATACATTGAAAAAGACGAATAATTGCATATTTGGAATACAAGTTTGAGTTGTGATACCATCAGCGCGACCAACTTGGATTTTTTTTTAATTTTCTGGCAGAGCTTGACTAATGGATAAAAATATAATCCCCCCGCCATCCATCCCCCTCCCCTCACAGCAACCCCCCACCCGTAACAGGGTGCAGCACATCCCAAATCGCCAGGGCCAGATGGGGTTAATTGAGAAAGCAGAAAACAAATTGGATTCCTTCCTTGTTTTCTTCTATCTTTATATCAGACGGATGGTTCATATAATGAAAAACATTTTACACAGTGTGGTGATTGGGACAATAGTAGCCTACTAGGATTTCTGTATCTTACCGAGACAGGAGTAACAATCATCAGCTGAGATGAGGGAAGTGTTGTTGTTGAAGGTACCAGCAGGGCAGGGATGTTGGCCTGCTACTCGGGTGCCATTAGGACAATAATGACCTAGAAATAAAGATGCATTGTAATGGTCTGCCATGAATTATTATTCATATCTAAAACATGCAGATAATCCATTATTTCTTCATTGTTATAATGATCTTAGAAGGTGATCAAATTAAAACCAATGATTTTGGTGATTGAATTTTAATAGTGTGGTTAATTTATCATAGGCTTTACCATATGCTGTATTAATAAGATTGAAGAGTTCTAAATAGAGTTACTTGAAATTGGCGAAAACACAGTAACCGGCAATCGTTTACAATCGCAGAGGCATCTGATTTGTGCATGAACAGCAGGAAACGAAGTAATATATAGTCAGCCATAACTTTTGAAGTTAGTCACACCATTATTCATATTTTTGAGATTGAAAGAAACTACGAAAATTAATTCACACATTGTAATCATCCCAATTATGACAAAAATCTCACCTTCAGGACAGATATATAGAGTGTAGTTGACAATAGGGCCGAGCGTGTTGTCACAGTAAAAACCAGCAGGGCATTCCTTACAGTCATTCTGTCGCGTCTCATCCTGGTACGACCCTGACGAGCATAGCTGATATATACTGACACCTGCTGGACAGTAGTGACCTTGTGGACATTCGTAGATAGACGGGTTACGAACAGTTTGACCCTCGGGACAATAGTACCCTGAAATACAGAAAGTAACACCAAATTAAAGCATATTTCAATTCAGACCCTTTAGTGGATGCCTTGTGAAGGTGGTGTTGGGGTAAGTGGGAGCAGGTCCAAGATATTCTTCTCCAGTTCACAAGTCTAATAAATCCTATAATAATTCTATCACAGTGAAAGAAGTGAAATTTCTCACCATCAAATCAGCTGGGAATAATCTGTTAATTAGAACAGAGACTGACAAAATGGTCCAAAATAATGCAGATAATTAATAACCTCTTCATTATTTACTGATTTTAGACGATGATGAAATTTTCCAACAACTCCACAGAATCGGGGGTTATAGAATTTTAATAGGGTGATTCAATAAGTAGAGGATTAACTGTAGATCAAATTATTCCATCATCTGGGGTATAAACAAAAACAACAAATTTGCACTCAGTCCTAGGCAATCCAGTCACGCAGGTATCATAGTTTTGGTTGAACCTGTTGAAGACACCCTTGGATTCTTTTATGTTGATGAGGAAAAGCCAGAAATGAGGATATATATGGAAGACAAAAACCTCATTACCTGCATCACACTCCCCATCTGGCTGTGGTAGGCCACTCTGATTACAGTACAGCCCTGCTGTGCATGGGATGCACCAGGAAGCATTATATGCCCCTGTACTGGGCAGGAAATACCCTGGGAGACACGGCTGGGGTGCTGAACTACCCGATGGGCAGTAGGAACCAGATGGACAACGATCACCTGAAAGTAAATTACATTAATAAAATAAACAAGAATGCTTTCTTCCATTACTAGAATGCAGTAGACATGCAGCATTACAAAGGAATTAGAAGTCCAAGTAACACAATAGATAATGCAGGCGTTTAAGTCAAAATAACACACATTATAAATATATGAACTTTTGAATACAAGACAGTCATATTCGAATCAAAGGACTGTAAAGTTTAGTATCGAAATAATGATAATTTCTTTAATATAATGCTTTTATTAATTTAAGGCTTCTATACATCTGAAAATTGCCAATCCCTAAATCAAACATCTAGGAAACAAAAAAAGGAAACACCTAACCCATAGTGATGAAAGCTCATAAGCTGGTAAAACATTCACCAACCAGGGCAAAATGTCAGCAATATCAATTTGATTATCTCCCCTGATTGTGACCAATGATAAAAGTTATCTCCCCTTGAGTGTGAAAATTGCTATGGAAAAGCATATCATCTCTCAACTTGATTTGCGGGTCGTAATTAGGCAAAATGTTTCACAACACCTAGAATCTTAAAATAATTTGGATAAACACTGAAAATATTACGACAAAAGACAAAGAAAGCTATGACACACACTATTTTATTTTTAAAACAAAAATAGACATATAATTTCTATCATACCTCCAATTCCCGAAGGTCGGTCTGTTGTTGAATTTCCACTGCAGTAGAAGCCTTGTGAACAATCTCCATGTGGTGTCGCCATCATATCTACGTCACAGTACTGACCAGGGTCACAGCCAACTGGAGCAGAGCTCCCCATTGGACAATATTCACCTGTAGTTGGAGTTGTCAAGAATTATATCTGAATCAACCATTTCTCAAGAAAAATTCTTGCCAATAATTTCAGTCACCCAACACTGGGAAATAACCATTTTAGATCACACACCATGCAATTAGGGTTACAAACGATTTTTGCAGAGAAATTTTGGCTCAGATACATTGTCTGTAATACACATGTTTTGGGTAAAGTGCATTGGCAAAGAAATTGAGTGGGGAGATTAATTTAGTCCATACAGAAGGGTTTTCGTAGGACCAGAACGCCTGTCAGAGACATAGAAATATATGATCCCGTTTTACTGGTTTGAATTCTGTGACAATATGTACTGGATTTGGACAAGAGTGCATTTCTCTTCATTTTGTAACTTAATTTAGCATACCAGTTTCATAATTATGAAAGACAGAATAGTTTTTCCATCACATCCTGGGCAGTCTGGCCCTACCATAGATCACATGAGGCAACTATTTGTCCCTTCATATATGGAGAGCTCCACTGTTTTCACCATCTCAGAACTTGAGCATTAAACAGAAAGCTCCAGACTGCTGAATGCACTCTATTCAAGACTACACCAATACCCGATGGCACATGTAAAGTACACACATAAGTTCCCCAACGACGAAAAACATTACAACCGGGGCGGTATGGTAAAAATCACAATCATCACAATAAAAATACCATGGCGGTACCGGAGCAGAGACACATCCACCGACGGCCACTCTGGTACCATCTCGGTACCATTAAGGTGAAGACAGTCACTGGATTGGTACCATACAGCTCCGGTACACAATGTTTTCACCGCCGGAGAACTTAGGTGTGTTTATCTTCACTCAGACCTGGCCTGTGTTATTCAATCGCTCCCGCCAACTTAGCATTCTAGCCACCTATTAATGCTGTATTACATCAAGTTTCTTGAGTTGGGGTGAGGTATTGGGAAACAAATTGGTGAAAGACTCACAAAATATAATGAAAAAGGATCTGCTGCAAGTTAATTTGTCCGTCTTTGTCCAGGATATTACCTTTCCTGTGGGAAGTCTTACACCAAGTCTTGCCAATATTACACAGTTCCCAGTATACATTTGTTGTGGACATGTCATAGCGTATATTCGCTATTGTAATGAACACATTCAGCAGACAAATATTGACCTTTAGAGATGATTCGTCGCAAGCCAAGGCAGCTTACAAAGTACCAATACTTGAGAATATACCAACCTGCTACACATTTCCCCCCTTCAGGAGAAATGGGTTGAGCCAGATATGAACCCAGAGTACAGAACCAGCCCGGATCACATCGTCCAGTAGGGGTGGTCAAACCTTGACTGTCACAGTACCAACCCGGTTCACACAGTTGACACCCAGTCTCGTTGACTTGGCCTGTTCAGAAACGAAGAAGAAAGTAGCAGTTATTAAGGGCGTCCAAGTATTTATTAGCATCTGCTCATTATCCATATTCTTGCTAGCTGATGCAGATGTAAAAGAAAACTTTACGGTGGCCTATTAGGAAATTAAGCCCATTTGCTACCATTTAACCCAGCTAAGGCGTGTTCACATGCCAAGCTGTCAAGCGAGACCAGGTCTGTGCTGGCTGGAGCAGCATCTTGAAACTGGCATATTTTGATTTGATTGAAAAATTAGTTCAAGACAGAATGCAAATAAACAATGAACATTTTTTTGGCACATCTTCTACCCAGGTGTTAATACTTCCCTACAGCTTACCTACCAAGTTTCCCCAGGTGTCAGATTAGACAGGTGTTAATATATCCGAACAGCTTACCTGTCAAGTTATTAAAGGTGCCATGTGGACATTTGTACTGTATATCATACTCCGTTCTGATTGGACAATAGTGGCCTGATGGGCAGATCTTGTCACTGTATGTGGTGGAGTTGGCTGTACAATAGTAGCCAGCAGGACAAGGGCTGCAGTCTGCTTGGTTTGTTAGATCCTGAGAATAATGACAGAGAGAATTATAGTTTTCAAACCTTCAATCGATCATACTTCCACTCCATGTCCATCTTATAGCATTGTAACATAACTGTTGTACTTGTAGAGTTCCTGATAAGCCCATGCACACCAGCAGGCCTGTGTGCTGTCAACAAATGATTTTGGCAGGCAGTAACTATAGTGGGTGTACATGTAATTTACTTTCTGAAGGTTTACATCAATGCCCTCAGTGATCAGCTGTGGGAAGTGACACATCATTCAAAAATTTTGTGCGATGTGGAAGGCCTACATGCACATATTGCATTAAATTTGGTGGAATATGGAAGTTTTCAAACTGACACGATAAGAGTATTTGCCCCTATTTGCTACTGGGTGTTCGAGTCAGGAAGGACATAACCCATACTAAGTATTGCTCTTGCATCAACATTGTAGTGCGATGCCATGCAACAATCGGATATCTGATTGCATCCAGATGTCAACAAAGGACATTATGCTCTATAAAAGTTATTGGAGTTGTCATTTGCTCAAATTATTGCACTGTTTTTTCCCCAACACCCTATCTCATTTCATGTTTTCCAGCACCAATTTTGTCCCCCAATGACTCAAGTGCCCACTAGCGGGCAAGGACAAATTTCTCTTACAGCAACAGGTTGGAGACTTAACTATTGATTTTTAAATGCTTTATTGTTTTGTCCAAATTAAAATAAGGACCTCGGAAGTTGATGTAAGTTCTGGACATACAAGTCATGTAAACACCAGTTGACAGGAGTTCACCATTTTAGACCCTAAGTGTGTGATAGCCTGAGCCTCTGGCTTTAGAAGTGTGTTGTAAGAACCAGATCATTTTGTGAATTTTACTGTCATTTTGTGAATTTTACCGTCTTTATCATACAGCTTTCACAATCTGAGAGAATCACAATGAGTGATGTTACAGTAAAACATGTTATAATTTGTTGGTTTAACAATGTTAGGTACTGTTATTGTGAAATGTGGACATTTCATAGTGGTGAGAAGCAATCAGGCTGCAAGTTGAAGTATGGATTATTGAGATCCTCCATACCTGATATGTTCCAGGAGTACAGCCCTCAGGTAGTACAGTGGCCCCAGGACATTTATGACCTTGAGGGCAGATACCTCCTTCACCAGTATGACCACCAGCTGGGGTGGGTGTGTCGACGCCACTAGTGCAGTAATAGCCTGGGTCACAGTCTCCGCTGGGTGCTGTCAGGTTGGTGAGGTCGCAGTACTTCCCTCCTGTGCACTGTTCACACTGAGACTCCAGCTCCAAACCTAGGACATTGCTGAAGGTCCCCACGGGGCATGCAGTCCAGTTACGGCCAGTCTCTGCAGGGCAGTAGAATCCCTCAGGGCACAAACGATAGCCAGAGGTAGAGTTACCTGGAGAAACGATTAACAGTGTTGAATTTTATACTCATAAATCCACCAGGACCCAATCTGGGCATCTGGCTAGGCCACAAGCTTAATATGTCGATGTTCTTAACACTGGCACAGAACACTGCAAGTAACCATGCTAATGATAGGCAGACTCACAAAATATGTCAGACAAGCTCCATACATCACAAAGTGCATCAGACAAGCTCCACACATTATGAAGTAGGCCAGACAAGCTCCACACATCATGAAGTATGTCAGACAAACTCCAGACATCACAAAGTATGTCAAACAAGGTCCACACATTATGAAATATGCCAGACAAGCTCCACAAATCATGAAGTATGTCAGACAAACTCCAGACATCACAAAGTATGTCAGACAAGGTCCACACATCACCAACCAAGTGACTGTTCTCGGCATATAGTTCATGTACGTAAGACGAACTGACGTGAATTTACGGGATTTCCAATAGTAGCAAATGGGGGAGTGGTCGGCCATAGTTCCATATGCTAACATGTGAAGTCACGTTGAAAGTCGGTATCTTCTCTTACATGATCTATATACCCTGTTCTCACCGAGGGTAAGAAAACACTGTGTAAGATTCAGTGATCTTTAGATATACCATGCAAATATGTTGGTGTCCAGGTTATACTAGGACCAACAAGATGAAAGAGGGATTATTGTGCTAATAATGCATATGGATAAGTGAATGCCTCATATATCACGATACTACAGAACACAGATCAAAATTTTCTGAGAAAAATCTGTCCATTCCAACATTCCCATATTAGGAAATGGAAACAAGCTATTTTATCATTCTCCAGCTCTATGAAGCTAGTCATAGTAGGGAGTACCAATCAAAGAAAATTCAGAGTGCAGACAAGAAATACCATACATACCAAGTACGACTTCCTCTGGAACACAGTAAAATCCAGCAGGACAAGTGAGACAGTCCGAGGCCTGGGTGAAGTTAGTAAAGGTACCAGGCTCACATGGAACTGGGACACTGCTTCCCAATGGACAATGCAAACCAATCGGGCAAGGTGTTTCAACTGGGTTTGGGACGTCATCGCCACCAGGACAGTAGAATCCAGGGTCACACAAACCCACTGGTGCAGCAAGGCCTGAAAGGGAGATCATCACGCATGGTTCATCAGATATTGTGTGAAAAGTTTTATATGCTAGTTACATTTTTATCCATCTTTAAAGGAATCAGAAGAGAACATAATTCCGGAGAATAAAGTTTTAAACTGCACAATACTGGATTATGGAGAGTACAAAACACAGTGGCAAATGAGAAATCATTGTAATGCACACCAAGTTTGAAATGCTTATCAATAAATAAACTAAATAGCTACCATACGAACAAATGTTCATGAACATTCTATTTTGGCTGAATCTGGTTTATTTCTGGAGCAACCAATGTTCACAGTCACAACAAACAAACATTGGTGAAACAAGCAAATATTGTCAAAACGCAAGCTCACTTTACATGAGATTTGTGGCATAATTTGGAATATGTCTGCTTAGAAAATGCATTGTTTGTAATCATGATTAGACTTTGTT
>JAVTVY010013205.1:0-53551 GCA_036873755.1 Hanleya hanleyi | reverse complement strand
GGTGTGCCTAAAAATCGGGACTCATTTACGGGAAGAAAATCTGACAAAAAACGGTTAGGTCAACACCCCCTTTTTTTTGCCTTTTTGAGTTGAGACCGGACCAGGGAACGTGAGTAAGAAGTTTAATTGAAATCGCTCTTACAGATTTTTCTGGAAATTGAGCCGAATTTGACCATTTTCGACATTTTTAAGGGGTTTTCTAGGAAAAATGAAGCAAGCATGGAGGAGAATGTTCGAGTTAAATTTTTCTATAACATAGCAGTGTTATATCTTAAAATAATAGTTTCATCATGCTCTTTCAGAAAATATATACATATAAGTGATTTGGGTTGAAGGTTTTGCGACAACTGGTGGCCGAAAAACGGACCCATAGTCTATTCCATGCCGAATAAAAGAATCTCCGGAGTGCACCCTAGAGGCAGTCCTATAGTAGGATGTAGTAGCCGGCATGCGCAAGAAAGGCAGCGGAAGTTCCGATGTGAGACGATGATAACGGAAGGTAAGATGATATAATGATATAAGGTTGCATGTAAGCATCCGATATAATCGGAGCTGTCGTAGGCCGGAAGTCGTAGCTGGACACAGGCATACGTGGAAGATGTACCGGTTGAGTAAGCTGCGGGGGTGCTGACAACGGCTGTTGCAGAGGCGCCCTGGATAGTTTCGGCACATTCAGAAGAGAATGGCGAGACTCAGCAAAACCGGAAACAGGTGTAATAATCACCGTAGACTGCACAGGAACTGGTGATATTACAGTCGATGAAGCAACAGGCATCTCCGTAATTTTTGTAGACGCAGATGGGCTGGACCGAGATGTTGACAGATTCTCCTGAAGTGACGGATCCTTGACTAGGCGTATAGCCACACTCTACGGGTTCACTATCCTGAATAGGGAACCTTTGGTCGGAAGTGACGTCACAGATGATGGATCAAAGGTAGCCGTCAGGGTCAAGGGCGTCCCGTGCAATACTTTACGTGCTGGGCGCCCGCCATCTTTGTTCCTCACCTTGGTCCCTAAAACAGAATTAGTGCATGGAGGAGGAGAAATTGTAACAACATTCGATAATTTACGAGGCGAAATTAACTCCGTATCTTGGGTTACGGACATATCAACAGAGGCAGACTCGTCCGGCTCGTTCACAGTGGAGCGAGACGGAGAGGCGACCAAGCTCTCGGCCCTACTAAAGCCGGGTGGCGGCAGAATTTCTCCGGGATAAGAACCGACAAGATACTGTTCGAATATAATGTCGGGCCATAGCTCACATTCCGCACATTTAGCGTACTGATCGCACCAAACACCTCTACACGGCGGACATGCTGAGTGTCGTGGGCTTAGATTGTCCACAAAGAACACAGAACACAGAAGACGGACGCCATCTTTATTAGGATTCCAACGTATACTCCCTGACGTTTGCAGAAGTCCAGGTAGGTATCCAGAATCACATGAATTTGGTAATATTCCACTCTCTTCTCCAGGTAAATATCCCAGGGAATCTCCGAGGTAATCCAAGGTAATGAACTAGGTATTGCGTGGTACTCCAGATGTAGATCTTGCGACTTTTTTTACAGAGCACTAGAAACTACGTCTGACCGCTACGGTTGTAGAGGAAAGAAGGAAGTCACGTGGTCAGATAGAGAGGGTTCTGGGTACTCGCGCATGGGCATTGGGCATTACAGAGAGACTATTTCTTTTGGTTCTGTGGTAAGGTTTTACAATAGAGCAATTGCGTAGGAACCCGATCGCAATAAGGTTTGTGACGGTAAGTTTTACAGCGCAAGAAATAGTAATTTATAAAGATTTCTTGATTGTGGAGTCACAGTGACCTTGACTATTGACCTTGACCTAAATTTTGGTACATGACAAACCATCTCCCCGTAATTTCTCAATGGACACAGAAAATCAAGATTTTTAACAATTTCACGATTTTAGGGTCACAGTGACCTTGACCTACATTTTGGTATGTGACCCCCTAATGTATCTACTGATACAAAAAAAAGATGTTATAATGTATCTACTGATGCAAAAAAGATGTTATTTTTAATAATTTACTGATTTTGGGGTCACCGTGACCTTTGATCTTGACCTAATTTTTGGTATGCGACACTTCATTTGCCCTTATTGGATCCACTCACCAAAAATTAGTAATTATTTATGAATTCCTGATCTTTAGGTCACAATAACCTTTGACCTTGATTCTGGTGTCACAGTGATCTTGAAATAACCCTTCACCTTGATTCTGGTTCACAGTGATCTTCACTATTGACCTGGATCTCAATTTTGGTACATGACAAAACGGCTACCCGTAATTTCTCAATGGACTGAAAAAACATGATTTTTAACAATTTCATGATTTTGGGGTGACAGTGACCTTGACATTTGACCTTGACCTACATTTTAATAGGTGACACATTGAGTCCCCCTGATGTATCTATTGACACAAAAAAAAATGTTATTTTTAATAATTTCCTGATTTTTGGGCCACAGTGACCTTTGACCTTTGACCTTGACCTATATTTTGATATGCAACACTCATTTCCTCCTATTGAATCCACTCACAAAAAAAATTGAAATTTATAATGATTTCCTGATTTTTCATTCACACTGACCTTTGACCTCTGACCTCGTCCTGCATTTGGCATGCAAACACATCATTTCCCCCTAGGGCATCCACTCGCCAAAAATTAGAACTGTAGATAGAAAACTATCAATGATCAATGATTTCCTGATTTTTAGGCAACAATGACCTTTATGTATCCATTCACATAAAATTGCAACTGTGGATAGAAAACATCCAGAGATGTAGACCGGACACGAACACTTCACTGATTTCCTGTTTTTCAGGCCAGTGACCTTTGACCTCTGACAGCGACCTTCATTTTTGTACGCGACACATCGTCTCCCCGCCGGTATCCACTCACCAAAAATTGGAACTGTAAATAGAAAACTGTTCCAGATATAGACCGGACACGGGGGCGGACAGACGGACACACGGACGGAAACCGCCATCACATAATACGTCCGCCTTTTTTGGCGGGCGTATAAAAAAGGAGGAAAAGCATGCCGGCGTATGTACTAACAAGAAGTCATATGACTCCAGAGACGGATATACTGACTGAATATTTCTAAAACATCACAAGAACCAAAAGTTATCTCTGTGATGATTTGTATCCCAGCCACGCTTTTATTGTGGGTGTTCATGTGGAGATGGTCAGATTTTTCGATTTTTTCATTTGTCAGCTCTCAAGTTCACAATGGCCCCCATACCCGGTAGGTTAAGCCGCCTTATCCTAATATCCAATCGCATGCTTCTAGAAACTCACGCGAGATTCCATAATATCGCTTGACAGTGGAAATATAGATAATTCGTCTATTTACAAAAATCCAGACAACAAAGATGGTAGTATAGTGAATTTTATTGAGTAGCACTTCCAGCTGAATGGTTCTGTGGTTCCGATCGCATGTTCAGAAATCATTTGTCGATGAAGAATGGGTGAGCATCAACGCGTGAAACTAAATGACTTTAACCCTCTGATCCATGTGCTATCAAGAACAAGAACACGTCGAATCACCGTCTCGTTCAAATTGATTTTGATTGACAGAAGTTCGGTTTTGTAGAAAGGGTTAATGCACCGAGGCCGGGAAAAAAGTCCATTTGAGCTTGAAGAAATGTGATGCGTCATTTTTCTGAACCATTCAATTTGTTTGACCACGTGTACCACTCCATATTAGAACAAGTTCAAGTAGGTTTTTCTTGTTTACCCTCAACGAACTGTATTCGTCAGTTTAACAATCACTACATTCCTTCAATTTCCATTTTTTTCTTTAAAAAACACACCTAAACACAACATTATAGGTCAGTTTTGCCCCACAAAGTCAATTTATGGGAGTGCGTTCAAATGAATAGTCATATTTTCGTGTAGTTTATGGTGTTCCTATCTTTCTGACATGAAAGTATACGCGTTTGATAATTTTTTAATTTTGTCTTTTTTTAAATTTCAACCTGACGAAAATGACCAAATCTCTGAGGTCACCCTTCTTAAGTGTTCAAGATAGCTCATTAATGTTCGTACGTTTCTGTCTATTCATTTGTTCTCACACAAACCTGTGATGATATAGCCCTGGTTAATACGTTTCTGCAATAATGTTTTGTGATTAAAATCGTCACATTTATCACAAGATCAAGCAAATGCTACTAGGCGAGATATGTATACGCCCCTCTGGTATATTACTGTTTAGATAGGGATAGTTTACGATATCGAAATTTTAATCATCTCTTCTGTGGTAAAGTCGACGAAAGATAAGGCCCGCCTTCTTTTTATAGAGATATAGATCACAATAAGATGTGCTGTTAGTGCCATCTGTAGTTTCCTTCAAATCCAGTGAAGGTGGATATATATACTCCAATGCGTCACTTATTTAACGACTATTCACAGCAAGAAGATCGTCTATATAGCATTTGGTGAATGAGATTGAATGGACTTTCAATAGGTACCAATTGTGCACCCCTGTTGGCTGACCTATATATGTTCCCTTATGAATATGACTATATGCAGGCGCTTTCAAAAGACGATCCATTCAAAGCCCGTTCCTTCTCATTCACCAAACGCTATATAGACGATCTTCTCGCTGTGGATAATCGCTATATAAACGACGCAGTGAAGGATATATATCCACCTTCACTGGATTTGAAGGAAACTACAGATAGCCCTACAGGCACATCATATTTAGACCTATATCTCTATAAAAATGAAGCGGTCCTTCTCTCTCGTCGACTTTATGACAAAAGAGATGATTACAATTTCGACATCGCAAAGTATCGCTACTGGACAGTAATATTCCATTGGGACCTGTATATGGCATATACATATCTCGCCTAGTAGCATTTGCTAGATCCTGTGTTAAATGTGACGATTTTAATCAACGTCATAACACATTATTGTAGAAACTTATAAAACAGGGCTTTACCACCAGGCGCCTCCACTCAAAGTTTCCCAAATTGGGTGATACCTATCGCATGCTGATAGCAGAATACGAGCCTGGCGTGCAAAATCTATGGCGTTACGTTTCGTAAATTGTGACTACTTCCGCTTAACCCGGGGCTAGGGGACGTATGAACCGATGTACTTTAACATCTTCATGGTACTCATATAATCAGTCACAATCAAAGCGTGACCGAGATACATTATTCTCCAGATGACGAGTTTACATCGAATATCATACGTATTAAGAATACTGATCAGTGATACGGATTTGATATTTTGACATCATGTCGACCGCTTCTCTCTTGCAGGAAATTAGCTTATGTTCATGTATATTATGATTGTCTTTTTGAATTTGGTGTTAATGCTGTTATATGGAATATGGAAAGGTCTTTGGATTATGGACGGGGACATTCTTTAATGGACGACGACTGAATTATGAATGACGGACCTGACGCTTGTTATTTGAAAGTATCTGTTTTTGAAAGCGTCTGCATATAGTCGTATTCATAAGAGAACAGATATAGGTCAGCCAAAAGGGGCACAGAAAAGTACCCTTTGGAATACCTATATGCTGTTGACATATCGTATTGCCAAATTTCCCCTAGGTATTATTATTATTAAGAAATTCAATCAACTCTACAAACAAAGAAACTTCTCAAGAATGATATCCCTTATATGTGGTAGACCTAAAGAATGCTCTATGGCTCCTGACATTAATATATCAGTTTTCTTGAACATCGATAATATTAATGAACTAAGACGGTCAATAAGGTCCTCATGAAGGATTTATTATACAAAGTCGATAAATCCCACGTGGATACATGTCTGTGTGGTATTTGTCTTTTCGCATCAAGTTATTCTTTTACATATTTTGAGTTTTTTAATATCCACATGCATTCAATGCCAGAGTTCTTAGAAATAGTGGCGTAATACCTTTCCCAAAATGCTTTTACCCCCTGAAGAACCCTTGTCATAAGGGTTGAATGAAGTTTGGTGGTGCAGCTTCTAGAACCAGCCATGAATCTAACTTTTTATGGTGATTTATGCATTCTGGGAGACCAGTACACTTTCGATATATCGTAATGAGTGTTTGTCACTCTTCTTGGAACCCCAGAAGACAATTCTTGGCAAGTAGTGGTCGGGTATACTACATGCTACTTAAAAGGGACGGAATAATGTCGAAATAATGACGTCAGAATCTCAAGGTTAACGGGTTGAGGTGATAGGTCGAAAGGCTGGCGTAGAGATTGAGCGAATCTTGGGACCGGATTGTTTGAAACGGAGTCCAGTGAGAGCGTAGAGGTTCTACTTTGTTTGGCGTTGCAACGATCGGTGAAGCTTAATTAGAAATCGCTACAGTTGAAGTGAAGAATATGAAAAAATCACAGAAAAACGGTATGTTGACGATCACTCGCATATTGGGCATTTTACGCGCTTCCGAATAGTTCACTTGTCAGGCTTTATATGCGTGTATTTGCCATGCAAAGTGTTCTATCTGTATTGCAGATAAGTACTCTGTCGGTATGGTAACGAATTGGAAGCGTTACACGAATTTTCAATGACAACGGTCAATAACGTTAAGAATATGGAATATACTCGTGACGATATTGAATTTCAAATGTAACGAAAGTTCAGAAATGCAAGCGGCCTTGGGTTCCCCTTTAATAAATCACGGCTGATGTGTGATATGAGACTGCAGTTGAAAACGAAAGTAACATTGTGTTTACGTATGCGGTTCACTTACCTATTGAATTCAACGTTGTAGAATGAACTACAAGGATCCAGGAGACAGTCAATGCCTCGAAATCCCGGTGAAATTACCTCAAACGATCAGCTGAGACGGCGAAAGGGACCATGGCGAAGCTAGCTTGCTTTGCTGTTGATGACGTCAGCCAGGAATTCGGAAGTAAGACCGTGAACTTTGAGGACGCCGTGAAAATTAACTAGAGAGAGTTGGAGGCTGAGATTTACCAGATAAGTTCGTTATGAATTATGGTTTGTTCCTCCATAGCCATATTTTCCCAGCGAAGTCCAGATAAACGGATCGGACAGTGTTGTAGAATAACATAAAAGAGGGCGCTGCTGTGTTGACGTCTGTTTCTACCTGTACACAGAAGATCGATAGGCCTATATAAGATTGTTCCCGCTAAAACGAGGCAGTCCATCAGAAATCTCAAGGTGACAAGACGGCAACTTGTATTCGGGAGAAGAAATATTACGAAAGGCCGCCGCCGGGCCGTAGAGGAGCCGTGACCAGGCCGCCGAATTTCTGCCGTCGCCGAATTTGAGGAGAGCCGCCGAATTTAATAGCACACATTGACGAGTCCTGGCTACGTTTACTTTAATCCTAGCTCTACCCGACTCGACCGTATTGCACAGTCGTGCGGGTTTAGCTCTGGGAAATAAGGTATAGACTCTTAGCGTTGACGGCTAATCCTATCTCTACCAGATTCGACCGTATTGCATAGTCGTGTGGGTTTAGCTCTGGAAATTAACTACAGGCGTTAAGTAAGTGTTGACAGCGTGGCCATACAATAACTTCATCTCTACCTGACTCGACCGTATTGCACAGTCGTGTGGGTTTAGCTCTGAGGTTTTTGTATCGATGAAGCTGTAGCCGGTAGGGGATGCGCGTCCATGTGAAGAGGCTGCAGTTATACCAAATCAATCACAGATCCTAAATAAACAATTATACATCACACATTTACTTATATCCACAACCTACCGGCTTAAGGCTAGAGGTTCAAACACATCCAGGCTTACACTCTCAACCTACCGGCTCAAGGTTGATATTTATACCTATTAACAATACTGGGTGACTACCGGCTTAAGGCTAGAGTCTATCCATTCACACACCCATATGCATACAGTCTTCCATAACCCTGTACATACGTTATACATTTTACGGCCAATCATTTATTAATACTGTTCCATGCAGTAGTAGTAAAAGGGGGAATCCTAGACCAGGTGACCACCTATTGCGGAAGACCACACAGAGGGTTCCTAGACCAGGTGACCATCTATTGGGGATATCCATACAGTAGTGGGAAAAGAAGGTTAATAGACCAGGTGCCTACCCATCCACAGTGTGTTATCGATGTCCGTAATGCCAGTTCCTATGTGGATCGTGTAGCCGTGAACTCTAGCCTTGATGATTCGTCCTTGGAGCCGGGCCGCGAAGTGAGTCGCTGTGAGCGGGGTCGCTGAAGCCTGACGGTTTATTCCTGCGAGGAGTGCCTTCTGCTGCTGTGGTCAGCCCTGCAGTTTAGCGGTGTTGCAGAGAGATGGGCCGGTGAGGTAGAATACTTTGTACTGTGAGAGTACTGTCGTACCACGAAGGAACCGGTCGTGACCAGACTGTGGCTGTGACTAGGCCTGATTGCGATTTAGATAGGACTTTCGCGATATTTTGTATATATCTTTCTATTATATCGGACTTCGGTTAAAGATAATTATAAGAGTACAGGTAAAGGTAATTTGTAGATCAGGGATCTTCTTTTCAGGAAATGTACGCTACTGCGATCTGAATCTTGTATACCTGCTCATAGAATTATATGTCAGTATAGTATTAATTTGCTGTGGTTGTCATTACAGGTCTTCCATTCCAACCTACTCCATCCAGACAAGGTAACCGGTTGAATCGAGCTCCCTCGTTGGCCAAGATCAGTGCACGAGTGTGTTGGATCTGAAA
The DNA here is from genome assembly GCA_036873755.1 of Hanleya hanleyi. Lineage (NCBI taxonomy): Eukaryota > Metazoa > Mollusca > Polyplacophora > Lepidopleurida > Hanleyidae > Hanleya > Hanleya hanleyi. The sequence continues at coordinate 44,877 of JAVTVY010013205.1, read as the reverse complement.
CATCCCTCGGAAGTAGAAAAACGTTTCATTTTGATAAATCACTCACGCGAATTTGTCATGTGCCGGCTTCCGTGGTATTGAAGTTTACTGGATCGATGAGAACGATGTGTTCTTCCTACCATTACACGGTCGGATTTTTTAACAGAAATGAATCTCACAAAAAGATAACGGTGTTACACCATGCATGTTCTGATGTAATAATGATTCAGTTGAACCAAAATATACTTCACTTTTGAACACTATATGCAGCACTAGGCACCACATCAAAATCATTGCCTTTTATGATATCAATTGTATGAACCATTTTAATTTTGAATGTTTCATGATCTGACTAAAATTTAAAATAAAATAGTAAACTATTGTGACACGTGATCTGCTCTCATTCACATGGTATTGTCATCAAAAGGTGGTATGACTCCTATTAATACGTTGGAAAGTTTTTTTTACAACATTGCAATGAATGTAACGGCTTTGTCTTTAAAACCCACGTACAAGTGATGACTTCGTGTGCGTTGAGGTACCTTGCTTTAGGCCATGAACAGGAGTACATATGCATTTATTTCTAGTCAGCTATCTCGCTATCAAATGCTCGCAACGTCTGGTGTCTTCATTTTTGGCATAGTGACCGTTGACAAGGGAATTCTTGTGACACGTGGTCTGCCCTCATTCCCAGGCTTTGATATTCTCAAGGGCTAAATTCTGTCTTAAAAATTTTCTCCGCAAAATGCATGAATTCTGTCGCTACCAAGAACGATGTGTGGGAAGTATAATAATTTGACTAAGCTGTACAGGGACAGTCGACATCTTCAATAGATATCTATGAAGATGGAGGCGGATGACGGCCTATATATTTATCGAGTTATGCCAGTGATAAATTCTCTTAAGTTTCAAAGGCAAAAGCCATTTCAGCGCGATTCAGATGACGCAATAATGTCGCACATCTGATTTATAGTATCATGGTATACATTATACATGTGACTTATAACTATTTGCTTCGGTTGAGCGTTACCGCATTTAATCCCAGCTTCCAGTCAGTTTCCCCTTGACTTTAATAGCCAAGTTGATATGGCTTCGTTCGTTCCTCTACTACGTACGTCATGATGCCTCTCAATGAACTTACATGTAAACTCCGGGATCACACGGCTCCGTGGGTCGTTCGGCTCTATCCGGCAATAAAACAACCTCTCCCAGCTCTCTGTCCATTTGTTTTATCAAATTCGGCAAAGAGTTTGATTGCCGTGAAGAGTTCATCCGTCTGCAATCAGTCTTCAAACATCACCGGTCGGTTGAATTCAAATCAAGTTTATTGCACGACTCTTGGTATACAAAAGTATGGCAAATATAACAAAACAAGTGAACAAAGATGAACGGTAAAATATATACATGAAATATGTGGGGATGACCACATAGAGGTTAAATATGCGACTGGCAGTATAATATGGTAGCAGAATCAGTTTACTCTTTTTGTGTACATGTTGTGGATAGCCGCAGAGATTTCAATGAAGTAGGGATTGTTTTCAGGATTTAGCAGTTTGTCCAGGATCGTTTCGGGGGGTAGGTTGTCGCAGTCCGGGAGGTGTTTAAATATTTCTTGTAGTTCTTTGAAGGTTTCACAGTGGGTTAAAAAATGGGCTTCGTTCTCCACATGGTTACTCGTGCACTGTTTACAGATTCGGTCTGATCGATCGATGTCGTGATATCTGCCAGTCTCGATCTCTAATTTGTGGCTACTAATTCGTAGTTTTGTAATAGTGTATCTGTGGTTTGGCTTTGTTAAGCTAAGATATTCCTGACTGCAGTAAGTTTTGTAGATTTGGGATAGAGTTGTGAGTTTACCGCCTGTTTGGTTGTGTAGTAATTCAGAGAAATAGTAGTTCTGGTATTGTTCTTGGAGCTTTAGTTTAAGTGAGCTGAATGTGGAGTTTGATTGTGATTTAGTCATAGGTTGTGTTATTTCGTGTGTGTCTGTTTTGGTTTGCTGCATGAGTGTTTTGACGGAGTTCTCCCAGTTATGTTTATAGTTTGTGGATTGATGCTGTAGTAGAGATGGGCATCATTTAAGAGTTTGTTATCAGTGGTGCATACTCGTTGATAGTATTTTATTGTGGCTTCACAGATGTCTAGAAATATGGGATAAAGACCAAGTTCGGCTCTACAGGCAAGGTTGGATGTTCGTTCTGGTGTATGGACGCAAAACTTGGTGAATTTGTGTTTGTTCATAGGGCATTTTATTTATTTTATTTACATTGAGCCAATAGTTGTCTTCAGGTCGGTTAAAGATTTTATTGTTAAGACCCCAGATTTCACAATTGTATAGGATGATGGGTTTTATTAGAGTTTGGAATAGTTTTGTTTGAATATGAATGGGTATGGAGCAGTTCTGACAGATTTTGTGTAGTTTGAATAAGGCTTTCCGCCCTTTGAGGTTAAGATCATTAACAGAGTCACCGAATTCTCCCTTGTCGTTTATGATAATTCCTAGATATCTATATGTGGTACAGTTTTGTAGTGTAATGGGACCGAGGGTGAATGATGGTTGAACTTGTGTAATGCGTTTTCTTTTCTGTAGGACCATGGTTTTCGTTTTTTCAGTGTTGATGTTGAGGTGCCAGATTTGACAATAGTTATTCAGGACGTTTATTGACTTTTGGAGACCTTCCTTGGTTTCTGACAGGATTACAAGGTCATCGGCATAAAGTAGATGAGAGATTTTCTGGTTGTGAAGGAGTGGGGGGTCATTAGTATCAGCAGATAGATCAAGGTCATTTAGAAAGATATTGAAAAGTGTAGGACTCAAGTTGTCCCCTTGGCGAGATAAAGTTTTGTCTAGTTTTACCTGCAATGTTATTTTATTGTGCATATCCTTTATTATGCTGTAAAACTTTCCTCCTATTCCTAGACGTTGTAATTTGAGCAACAAACCTTCGTACCAGACGGAATCGAAGGCTTGTTGTAGGTCGACAAAGCAGAGAAAGAGTGTTTTGTTTGAGTTTTTTATGTATTTGTTCGCAAGGGCGTTTATTATGAAAAGGTTGTCAGTTGTTCTGTGGTTCTTTCGGAATCCAGCTTGGGCATCTGAGATAAATTTATTATCCTCGAGGAAGTTACTCAGTCGGTTATTCAGGAGTTTTGTGAAAAGTTTGCCAATCGTATTTAACAGAGTGATTCCACGATAATTACAAGCTTGGGTTATGTCCCCTTTTTTGTGGATAGGTTGGATGTACCCATGTGCCCACTGTGTTGGAAAAATTCCTGCTTGCAGAACTTCGTTGAATAATTTGGTTAAGGGTGGTAGTAGAATATCCATTCCATATTTTAATAGTTCATTTGTTATTTGGTTTGGTTCAGGTGATTTGTTGGATTTTAATGATTTTAAGGCAGTATTAACTTCAGAGTATGAGAAATGTGCCGAGAGAGTTGAGCCTTTTTGATTACTTTTATTTTCGAGATGTTGAAGTTCTTCTTTAAGGGGCATGTCGGTGTCAAGGCTCAGATTTGTATTATTTAAGGAGTTGAAATGGTTGAAAGGTCAGACATGTTTGCGCCCGCGGAGACAGTGGGGGTGTCCATTTTGTCTAGTGAGTCTATGATATTCCAAAATTCTTTTGTTTCTTGGTTGTTAAGGTTACTAAGACATGTTATTAAGTCTTGTTTGTAACATTTTTCTTTGTATTGGAGAAGTTTTTTGTAGTTTTCCTTGTGTTAGGATAATTCTCCTCCATTATCTTTGTACGTGTCATGTGATCAGCAACGTATCGTGCCCACGTGACCGGCCGTATGAAGATAATGACAAATCTAGAGAGCTATGATGGAAATGCTCTGACAACTCGTATATTGGTAATTGGTGAGCTGTTTCGCTGTGACAACTCTTGTCATATGGCTGTCAGATAAACTGTGAGAGCCGGAGTGTTTCTTTGAAGAAATCTCAGAAGAAACGGTTGAACACGAACAAATCCGATAAATATATTAAATGATCAAATGACTCAATAAATGTCGATTTCTGGTTAAGGATCAAATACTTACCCCCAAAGTTTTCTACAGTTATTTTGCGCAATGTTGAAGCAGAATTATTTGGTTCAAAGGAAGATCTGCTTATTGACTTATTTCAAGTTTGTTTATTAAAATCGTATTTAACCACATTTTGATGACAATAACCTAGCCAGTTGAATTCAGTCCATACTGTCACCATCAGGCATTACACGGAGACATCGGGCATTAAATTGACCTGCAAATCAATAGGCATGGGCCCATTCAACTTTAAACTTGATACTCAGACAATAGTACCCCAAATATGAAGGACACGCGACTTCAATTTGGGGCTTGTTCAAGTCTCGTTGTGTTACATCATAGTTCTACGAAATTTCATTAGCAAATTGTCCGGTAATGAGCGAGTCTGTCCATCCGAATCCTTTCTCCGGCAAAATATGAAGAACCATTGAAATTCGAAACTTGATTTTTGTCATGAACGTGCATTACGAGACTGTTACCAGCAAGTTCTGAGTTGACCTACTTAGGTGACCTATAAACATCGAAATTTTGAGAGGATTTCAGGTTATTTCTAGATCGGCCACCCGTCACCTCTCGACCGTCTCTCGTAGAGGACCCCAAGTCATCTCTCGAGTGCACACTTAAATCATATTAAACCCCACTTAGTAGGTCCTGTGGCGTTATTCACACTGCCATGTCCCACAAGCGGATTCATGAATAATGCAACACATTCGATTATAACGGATTTTCATGGGAATTTTGCAGTCACTTGCGGACATTGAGGAATCCCTTCATTTCATCGTTTGACTGGTCAACTGATCTGGAGCTCCAAGGTAATCCCATTTAAGAATGTGAGCAGCTTATGATTTGATGGTTTATTTGAATCGGTCAAACAGGTGGGGATTGTCTTGTATCCTGTTAGAATGGTCAGAGATAATATGCCAATCATGCTTGTTTTTCCGAATATTTTAGTCATTCACGGTGTGGGCATAACACAAAGGAGACGGATTTGACTTTAAAACTCAGACATCTACCATGGTACAAATTTCATCGTTAAAATAATTTGTTTGGCCAGGCAAGAAACCGTTGAAAAAGTCATCTGAAACATTCCAAAATCCACTCAGAATTACCAGTTTCAGATTTAGGTTAATGTAGTGTAGGAGTACTGTAATGGAATAATTTAGAAGTTCAATTATATGTCACTATGGATACTTCATAGTCCCCACATAAACAGCTGCAATAAAAGCGCGGCTGAAATACCAAGAATCCACCGTATTCACATGTCTGAATGTTAGGTGTCGAACAATACTTTCTTGTGGAGTCATTTGGTTGCTTTTTAGTCACCAGACGTCGTCAATTTTTCCCACCACTTGCATATCGCTCCAATTTACAGAAAACACCAACAATAGGGTATTGATCGAGATGGACATGTCTTTATTACAATTAAATATAACATATTTCCTCCAGATGAATTCACATCACAAAGTTTACAGAGGTACCAGAATACCGTAACCATGGTAACTGCACTTCCCAGCCATTCATATCAGAGCAGTCTTACATACAGGCATAAAATAAATAATCATGAATGCAGGACGAATTAATATAGTGATAGACCAGAAACATGATATTCTTACAAGTACATTATATTGGCGGATTACACAATGTAATAGGTTCAAATCTATAATATAGCATGTAACTCCAGTTTGCTTCCTGTAATACCCACATGAGCTCTCGTTTAGAATGCTCCCACACAAAAACAAATATTCCTATATCATATAGCCATATCAAGGTACATCTAGAAAAATGTATGATGTAGATGAGCTATACATTCACCTCCTGGCATGTGAACATCCAGAACTAACAAAATGGAAGATTGTCTTCAAGTAAAGGGCACCCAAGTCATAAGTCTGGATCTCCCCCAGCTTATACGTGCACTTCTGACCTGTTTGAAGAAGAATTGATCCATCATCCGATCAGCTTTAGCATGTAATGCAGAGTCATTATAACTGATAACTTCATTCAGACCTGCATCAATAAACCATTACAGATCCACAGTCATTGGCTGGGTCATCTTCAAATCTTACCACAGGCCAATAAAATAGCAGATTTGTTTTGAAAATTTGAATTGACCTAGCAAGTCTATTGGAAACTATCCCTTGATCCATTTGAGTTTCAAAACAACCCATTTCCCAGAAGGCAGGGAAGGAAAAGAGCCATGAGAACCAGCAAAGATGGCAAATCATAATATGCAATTACAAGCATCTGGTCCATCATTCATTATTCAGAAATTAAAAAATCTCCGCGTCCATAATCCAAAGACCTATTCCATATAACAGCATATGTTACTGCATATAACAAGTGAACATGTACATTAAACAAATAGCACACAAATACAAACTAGATCAAACTATTAAAATAGCAAGCCAGGCTAATGTGCTATAATATTACATCATAATATTATACAGTAGGTCACTATACAAGAGATAAATGTGTTGAATAATCCTCTTAAGGTCTTATTTTGGCAATGGATATAAATATTCTGTTAAGTAAAATGTCTTCCTATCCTGTCCAAATATTAACAGTTTACTATGTACATAGTTAATATTTCCCTGGTGTCATTCCATACATGGACATACTACATGTATGCAAAAGCAGAATCAAACAGAATGAAAAATTATTGTTAGAACCTGAGGATGACGAAATATAGAAATCTTGAAGACCAATCATAAATATAATCCCTTGCATATATATAACCATGATACCATGTTCTTAGCACTGCTGCAGCTATGTTTTAGATGTCTCAACATTCCATTAACCAGTGGGGATGAGAACTTTTACTAATCTACACACATCCTAACAGAAATCCATTCATTCAACATTTTTATAATCTGTACACATCCGAACAGCCGTCTAGTCATTCAACTTCCTATAATCTACACACATCCTAACAGGAGTCTATTCATTTAACTTCCTATAATCTATACACATCCGAACAGCAGTCTATTCATTCAACTTTCTTTATTCTACACACATCCGAACAGCAGTCTTTTAATTCAACTTTCTATAATCTACACAATAGTCTTTTCATTCAACTTTCTATAATCTACACAGCAGTCTTTTCATTCAACCTTCTATAATCAACTCATCTGCACAGCAGTCTTTTCCCCATCCATTTGCTTCTTTCAGACAAACTCGCAGTTGTGGTGTATATTATTATGCGCAGCAGATTCAAGTCTTCTTAATAAGTAGACTTCAAACATTATATTGCATCCCATTGACAGTTTAATTCTATACTGCAGCAGATAAATACAGCTACACTACAAACATGTACATACAACCCCAAACAACTTCTGCTTTGCAATAACTGATGCTGTGATTAGGCAGGACGAATAATAGGGGTTTCCTACAAGAATCCAAAGAGCCAATGTTGAAATTTCTGCCAAGTTAGAGTCATTCGGTTTTCAGGAGTGGGATCGCACAGTCACTCCTGCAACTGAACTCAGTAGTGTGAAAACTGGCACTTGCAAAATTAAGCCTCCCTATGTTAGGACCTAGAGACGTTTGATATCACACTCGTAAAATCGTTATTTTGAATTTTACAAGTGATTTGCAGCACTACTGCTATTTTCAAAAATGAAAGACTGAATTTTTTTCATTGGTTTATACTCCTTTGGATGGAGCAGGCATGTCAGGAGTTGGCGTGTGAATTGAATCACTCTTTAGAAATATTCTGGAAGCTTCTTGGACATTGGCCTCCTGCATGAACTATTCTCAAAGAGCTTCACAATGTAACTGTCATAAGTTTTAGTTTCGGGATGAAGTAGTTTGTACACTGTGCACTAACCAAAGGGTTCATATATGTGTAACCATGACAACTGATCAAGATGAATTGGTACAATCCAATATCGGAAAGTGGAAACCATGGAAAAACTGGAAACAATGTCTTGCCTCTGGTGAAAATGACTTTATTAGTGTATTTTACAGACATTCTCCACGGAACAAGCTTCCTTTTTATTGTCCATAATACGTGTCCACAATCTAAAAAAGGAAATCGCACTTGCCAAACTACAAGATAGCCTATGTAAGCTTGTGACTATGGAGAATCATATTGGAAGCACATACATATATTGGTACCGGTCTTATATGTTTGTGAACTGACCAGATTTAAAGAGATTAAAGGATTGCAAACATTTCAAACACAGTTACACACATATATGTACATTTACTCCTTCTCACAAGCTGAACTTTGTGCTAGGATGTACACACACAAATATACAAGATGCCAATTTACTGCCCAATACACATGGAATAATGTCCTAAAAGAACACAGCTTAGAATATGTACAGTATAACTGAGAACTAAACAGACAAATATTCATTATACAGTTTAGTTATGTATGATCACCAATGGACCCTGGTATTCTCACATTTCAGTAGGTTAGGACAAACCAATTTTATTTTTTGTTTCATGGGCAGAGTTCATTTTTTCAAAGGTTGGTGGAGATAAAACTAAAGACAAAACTGGACCAATCGAGTGGAAACTCGTCTACCTGCAGAAAGGAAGCGAAAAACTTCAAATGTTCAGTTTTATTCTCAGATGTACATGTATCATTGCTTCCAATCTTGAAAAAATACAACCGACGGAACAAAAAATATACTTGGTGTGGCCTTATAGAATCAACAATCAATGGCAATGAAAACTGAGGCTACAGTCACCTTCTCAGACCCATACATCATCAGGGCAAACAGTCATACATTGAAGCCTGTCTAAACTGACCATGCTTGGGCCAGATTACACCGTCGGTTTTGGCAGTGTCCTGGTTTATCAAGGTTAAAAACACTCTAAATTTGAGTATTGGGACCATAGATAGTGTCAGTATTGAGGTTGGTCGGTTTATCAAGGTGTCAGTATTCACAGGTTTCAATGTAGTTTGACAATGCAGCATGCTCCCCTTGTTGAACTATTAGACTAATGATAGCCTGTCCACAAGACAATGTGATTGTGTGTTTTAAATTGTAATCCAATTTTTCAGGCCAGAAAACATTCATATATGTAGATATCTGCACATAAAGGTATGTAAAACTTTGTAATCCAATTTGTTAAGCCAGAAAATATTCATACAAGTAGATATCAGCTCATAAAGGTATGTAAAACTTTGTTAGACTAGTATATTGCATGTCGAGTTTGTGATTTGAATTGTGCTAACCTCAGTCTTTCCAAAGATTTCCAAAAGTCGACACACCTCAAACACAGATCTCAGTTAGTTTCCCCTTGACTGAGATCATTTAACTGGCCAACATGTAAACAGACGTTCGTTTACCGATAAAACCATGTATTCCGTCAGTCGCTCTCGAATTTTTCAATGCGAAAGAAACACTTGTTCGCTTCACTCGTGCGATGATATACCTTTGCTGTAAATACATTGATAACATCAACACAAATGTTTTACCTAAATACATATAGATTCCGGTTACGACTGTAACGGGGCATAACCGGGCAAAATACAGGTCGAGGAGAATCATTTTCGGTATGTCTAGATAAGCGGCTAAATACGTTAGTAAAATTTGGCGGCTGTATCAGATAATGTATTAGCGGACAGACAGACGTAGGCCTATATCAAGACAACAATATCCCTGAGTCAAATTTGGCCAAGGGGTAAAAACCTGTAATATGTTTATGGCTTTAATTCCACTACTTGATTAATCCAGTTCTAAAGAAAACCGTTCAAGTTTTCGAAACATTCGTCGTGGCGATTCAAAATTGCCATGGTTGTTTTTTTTTTATCTATGGAGGGAAAATAATGCTGCTCCAGTTTCCGGAGAATAGTCCGATTATTGAGATAGTAATGTTTGAAGTCTGGCCATTGTAGTTCATTCAATTTTGTTCACTTAAAAAAAATCTCATTACGCGGAAAATTATCTAGGCTGAAATTTGAGATTATTTAGATTAACCGATATATTTGAAATAATAGACTTGAGAAGCTGAAATTGTTTAGTTGTTTCAATTATTATATGAACGTTGCCAATGTGATTAATTTCGAACATGTTCTTTGTTGTTCTAGCTACGAATGCGATGAATGATCGATATGGCTGTCAGATAAACTGTGAGAGGAGTGTCTTTCTTTGAAGAAATCTCAGTAGAAACGGTTGAACACGAACAAATATATTAAATGATCAAATGATTAAATAAATGTCGATTTCTGGTTAAGGATGAAATAATTTACCCCCAAAGTTTTCTACAGTTATTTTGCACAATGTGGAAGCAGAATTATTTGGTTCAAAGGAAGATCTGCTTATTGACATATTTCAAGTTTGTTTATTAAAACCGTATTTAACCACATTTTGATGACAATAACCTAGCCAGTTGAATTCAGTCCAGACTGTCACATTCATCAGGCATTACACGGAGACATCGGGCATTAAATTGGCCTGCAAATCAATAGGCATGGGTCCATTCAACTTCAAACTTGATACTCAGACAATAGTACCCCAAATATGAAGGACACGCGACTTCAATTTGGAGCTTTTTCAAGTCTCGTTTCATAGTTCTACGAAATTTCATTTGCAAATTGTCCGGTAATGAGCGAGTCTGTCCATCCGAATCCTTTCTCCGGCAAAATAAGAAGAACCGTTGACATTCGAAACTTGATTTTTGTCATGAACGCGCATTACGAGACTGTTACCAGCAAGTTCTGAGTTGACCTACTTAGGTGACTTATAAACATCGAAATTTTGAGAGGATTTCAGGTTATCTCTAGATAGAAGGCTCTCCGTCATCTCTCGACCGTCTCCCGTAGAGGACCCCAAGTCATCTCTCGAGTGCACACTTAAATCATATTAAACCCTACTTACTAGGTCCTGTGGCGTTACTCACACTGCCATGTTTCACAAGCGGATTCATGAATAATGCAACACATTCGTTTATAACGGATTTTCATGGGAATTTTGCAGTCACTTACGGACGTTGAGGAATCTCTTCATTTCATCGTTTGACTGGTCAACTGATCTGGGGCTCCAAGGTAATCCCATTTAAGAATGTGAGCAGCTTATGATTTGATGTTATTTAAAACGGTCCAACAGGTGGAGATGGTCTTGTATCCTGTTAGAATGGTCAGAGATAATATGCCAATCATGCTTGTTTTTCCGAATACTTTAGTCATTCACCGTGGGGGCATAACACAAGGAGACGGATTCGACTTTAAAACTCAAGACATCTACCATGGTACAAATTTCGTCGTTAAAATAATTTGTTTAGCTAGGCAAGAAACCATTGAAAAGCTCATCTCAAAAACTCCAAAATTCACTCAAAATTACCAGCTTCAGATTTAGGTTAATGTAGTGTAGGAGTACTGTATGGAATAATTTAGAAGTTCAATTATATGTCACTATGGATACTTCCTAGTCCCCACATAAACAGCTGCGATAAAAGCGCGGCTGAAATACCAAGGCTACGTCTGAGAATCCACCGTATTCCCATGTCTGGATGTTAGGTGTCGACCAATACTTTCTTGTGGAGTCATTTGGCTGCTTTTTAGTCACCAGACGTCGTCAATTTTTCCCACCACTTGCATAACGCTCCAATTTACAGAAAACACCAACAATAGGGTATTGATCGAGATGGACATGTCTTTATTACAATTAAATATAACATATTTCCTCCAGATGAATTCACATCACAAAGTTTACAGAGGTACCAGAATACCGTAACCATGGTAACTGCACTTCCCAGCCATTCATATCAGAGCAGTCTTACATACAGGCATAAAATAAATAATCATGAATGCAGGACGAATTAATATAGTGATAGACCAGAAACATGATATTCTTACAAGTACATTATATTGGCGGATTACACAATGTAATAGGTTCAAATCTATAATATAGCATGTAACTCCAGTTTGCTTCCTGTAATACCCACATGAGCTCTCGTTTAGAATGCTCCCACACAAAAACAAATATTCCTATATCATATAGCCATATCAAGGTACATCTAGAAAAATGTATGATGTAGATGAGCTATACATTCACCTCCTGGCATGTGAACATCCAGAACTAACAAAATGGAAGATTGTCTTCAAGTAAAGGGCACCCAAGTCATAAGTCTGGATCTCCCCCAGCTTATATGTGCACTTCTGACCTGTTTGAAGAAGAATTGATCCATCATCCGATCAGCTTTAGCATGTAATGCAGAGTCATTATAACTGATAACTTCATTCAGACCTGCATCAATAAACCATTACAGATCCACAGTCATTGGCTGGGTCATCTTCAAATCTTACCACAGGCCAATAAAATAGCAGATTTGTTTTGAAAATTTGAATTGACCTAGCAAGTCTATTGGAAACTATCCCTTGATCCATTTGAGTTTCAAAACAACCCATTTCCCAGAAGGCAGGGAAGGAAAAGAGCCATGAGAACCAGCAAAGATGGCAAATCATAATATGCAATTACAAGCATCTGGTCCATCATTCATTATTCAGAAATTAAAAAATCTCCGCGTCCATAATCCAAAGACCTATTCCATATAACAGCATATGTTACTGCATATAACAAGTGAACATGTACATTAAACAAATAGCACACAAATACAAACTAGATCAAACTATTAAAATAGCAAGCCAGGCTAATGTGCTATAATATTACATCATAATATATACAGTAGGTCACTATACAAGAGATAAATGTGTTGAATAATCCTCTTAAGGTCTTATTTTGGCAATGGATATAAATATTCTGTTAAATAAAATGTCTTCCTATCCTGTCCAAATATTAACAGTTTACTATGTACATAGTTAATATTTCCCTGGTGTCATTCCATACATGGACATACTACATGTATGCAAAAGCAGAATCAAACAGAATGAAAAATTATTGTTAGAACCTGAGGATGACGAAATATAGAAATCTTGAAGACCAATCATAAATATAATCCCTTGCATATATATAACCATGATACCATGTTCTTAGCACTGCTGCAGCTATGTTTTAGATGTCTCAACATTCCATTAACCAGTGGGGATGAGAACTTTTACTAATCTACACACATCCTAACAGAAATCCATTCATTCAACATTTTTATAATCTGTACACATCCGAACAGCCGTCTAGTCATTCAACTTCCTATAATCTACACACATCCTAACAGGAGTCTATTCATTTAACTTCCTATAATCTATACACATCCGAACAGCAGTCTATTCATTCAACTTTCTTTATTCTACACACATCCGAACAGCAGTCTTTTAATTCAACTTTCTATAATCTACACAATAGTCTTTTCATTCAACTTTCTATAATCTACACAGCAGTCTTTTCATTCAACCTTCTATAATCAACTCATCTGCACAGCAGTCTTTTCCCCATCCATTTGCTTCTTTCAGACAAACTCGCAGTTGTGGTGTATATTATTATGCGCAGCAGATTCAAGTCTTCTTAATAAGTAGACTTCAAACATTATATTGCATCCCATTGACAGTTTAATTCTATACTGCAGCAGATAAATACAGCTACACTACAAACATGTACATACAACCCCAAACAACTTCTGCTTTGCAATAACTGATGCTGTGATTAGGCAGGACGAATAATAGGGGTTTCCTACAAGAATCCAAAGAGCCAATGTTGAAATTTCTGCCAAGTTAGAGTCATTCGGTTTTCAGGAGTGGGATCGCACAGTCACTCCTGCAACTGAACTCAGTAGTGTGAAAACTGGCACTTGCAAAATTAAGCCTCCCTATGTTAGGACCTAGAGACGTTTGATATCACACTCGTAAAATCGTTATTTTGAATTTTACAAGTGATTTGCAGCACTACTGCTATTTTCAAAAATGAAAGACTGAATTTTTTTCATTGGTTTATACTCCTTTGGATGGAGCAGGCATGTCAGGAGTTGGCGTGTGAATTGAATCACTCTTTAGAAATATTCTGGAAGCTTCTTGGACATTGGCCTCCTGCATGAACTATTCTCAAAGAGCTTCACAATGTAACTGTCATAAGTTTTAGTTTCGGGATGAAGTAGTTTGTACACTGTGCACTAACCAAAGGGTTCATATATGTGTAACCATGACAACTGATCAAGATGAATTGGTACAATCCAATATCGGAAAGTGGAAACCATGGAAAAACTGGAAACAATGTCTTGCCTCTGGTGAAAATGACTTTATTAGTGTATTTTACAGACATTCTCCACGGAACAAGCTTCCTTTTTATTGTCCATAATACGTGTCCACAATCTAAAAAAGGAAATCGCACTTGCCAAACTACAAGATAGCCTATGTAAGCTTGTGACTATGGAGAATCATATTGGAAGCACATACATATATTGGTACCGGTCTTATATGTTTGTGAACTGACCAGATTTAAAGAGATTAAAGGATTGCAAACATTTCAAACACAGTTACACACATATATGTACATTTACTCCTTCTCACAAGCTGAACTTTGTGCTAGGATGTACACACACAAATATACAAGATGCCAATTTACTGCCCAATACACATGGAATAATGTCCTAAAAGAACACAGCTTAGAATATGTACAGTATAACTGAGAACTAAACAGACAAATATTCATTATACAGTTTAGTTATGTATGATCACCAATGGACCCTGGTATTCTCACATTTCAGTAGGTTAGGACAAACCAATTTTATTTTTTGTTTCATGGGCAGAGTTCATTTTTTCAAAGGTTGGTGGAGATAAAACTAAAGACAAAACTGGACCAATCGAGTGGAAACTCGTCTACCTGCAGAAAGGAAGCGAAAAACTTCAAATGTTCAGTTTTATTCTCAGATGTACATGTATCATTGCTTCCAATCTTGAAAAAATACAACCGACGGAACAAAAAATATACTTGGTGTGGCCTTATAGAATCAACAATCAATGGCAATGAAAACTGAGGCTACAGTCACCTTCTCAGACCCATACATCATCAGGGCAAACAGTCATACATTGAAGCCTGTCTAAACTGACCATGCTTGGGCCAGATTACACCGTCGGTTTTGGCAGTGTCCTGGTTTATCAAGGTTAAAAACACTCTAAATTTGAGTATTGGGACCATAGATAGTGTCAGTATTGAGGTTGGTCGGTTTATCAAGGTGTCAGTATTCACAGGTTTCAATGTAGTTTGACAATGCAGCATGCTCCCCTTGTTGAACTATTAGACTAATGATAGCCTGTCCACAAGACAATGTGATTGTGTGTTTTAAATTGTAATCCAATTTTTCAGGCCAGAAAACATTCATATATGTAGATATCTGCACATAAAGGTATGTAAAACTTTGTAATCCAATTTGTTAAGCCAGAAAATATTCATACAAGTAGATATCAGCTCATAAAGGTATGTAAAACTTTGTTAGACTAGTATATTGCATGTCGAGTTTGTGATTTGAATTGTGCTAACCTCAGTCTTTCCAAAGATTTCCAAAAGTCGACACACCTCAAACACAGATCTCAGTTAGTTTCCCCTTGACTGAGATCATTTAACTGGCCAACATGTAAACAGACGTTCGTTTACCGATAAAACCATGTATTCCGTCAGTCGCTCTCGAATTTTTCAATGCGAAAGAAACACTTGTTCGCTTCACTCGTGCGATGATATACCTTTGCTGTAAATACATTGATAACATCAACACAAATGTTTTACCTAAATACATATAGATTCCGGTTACGACTGTAACGGGGCATAACCGGGCAAAATACAGGTCGAGGAGAATCATTTTCGGTATGTCTAGATAAGCGGCTAAATACGTTAGTAAAATTTGGCGGCTGTATCAGATAATGTATTAGCGGACAGACAGACGTAGGCCTATATCAAGACAACAATATCCCTGAGTCAAATTTGGCCAAGGGGTAAAAACCTGTAATATGTTTATGGCTTTAATTCCACTACTTGATTAATCCAGTTCTAAAGAAAACCGTTCAAGTTTTCGAAACATTCGTCGTGGCGATTCAAAATTGCCATGGTTGTTTTTTTTTTATCTATGGAGGGAAAATAATGCTGCTCCAGTTTCCGGAGAATAGTCCGATTATTGAGATAGTAATGTTTGAAGTCTGGCCATTGTAGTTCATTCAATTTTGTTCACTTAAAAAAAATCTCATTACGCGGAAAATTATCTAGGCTGAAATTTGAGATTATTTAGATTAACCGATATGTTTGAAATAACAGACTTGAGAAGCTGAAATTGTTTAGTTGTTTCAATTATTATATGAACGTTGCCAATGTGATTAATTTCGAACATGTTCTTTGTTGTTCTAGCTACGAATGCGATGAATGATCGATATGGCTGTCAGATTAGCTGTGAGAGGAGTGTCTTTCTTTGAAGAAATCTCAGTAGAAACGGTTGAACACGAACAAATATATTAAATGATCAAATGATTAAATAAATGTCGATTTCTGGTTAAGGATGAAATAATTTACCCCCAAAGTTTTCTACAGTTATTTTGCACAATGTGGAAGCAGAATTATTTGGTTCAAAGGAAGATCTGCTTATTGACATATTTCAAGTTTGTTTATTAAAACCGTATTTAACCACATTTTGATGACAATAACCTAGCCAGTTGAATTCAGTCCAGACTGTCACATTCATCAGGCATTACACGGAGACATCGGGCATTAAATTGGCCTGCAAATCAATAGGCATGGGTCCATTCAACTTCAAACTTGATACTCAGACAATAGTACCCCAAATATGAAGGACACGCGACTTCAATTTGGAGCTTTTTCAAGTCTCGTTTCATAGTTCTACGAAATTTCATTTGCAAATTGTCCGGTAATGAGCGAGTCTGTCCATCCGAATCCTTTCTCCGGCAAAATAAGAAGAACCGTTGACATTCGAAACTTGATTTTTGTCATGAACGCGCATTACGAGACTGTTACCAGCAAGTTCTGAGTTGACCTACTTAGGTGACTTATAAACATCGAAATTTTGAGAGGATTTCAGGTTATCTCTAGATAGAAGGCTCTCCGTCATCTCTCGACCGTCTCCCGTAGAGGACCCCAAGTCATCTCTCGAGTGCACACTTAAATCATATTAAACCCTACTTACTAGGTCCTGTGGCGTTACTCACACTGCCATGTTTCACAAGCGGATTCATGAATAATGCAACACATTCGTTTATAACGGATTTTCATGGGAATTTTGCAGTCACTTACGGACGTTGAGGAATCTCTTCATTTCATCGTTTGACTGGTCAACTGATCTGGGGCTCCAAGGTAATCCCATTTAAGAATGTGAGCAGCTTATGATTTGATGTTATTTAAAACGGTCCAACAGGTGGAGATGGTCTTGTATCCTGTTAGAATGGTCAGAGATAATATGCCAATCATGCTTGTTTTTCCGAATACTTTAGTCATTCACCGTGGGGGCATAACACAAGGAGACGGATTCGACTTTAAAACTCAAGACATCTACCATGGTACAAATTTCGTCGTTAAAATAATTTGTTTAGCTAGGCAAGAAACCTTTGAAAAGCTCATCTCAAAAACTCCAAAATTCACTCAAAATTACCAGCTTCAGATTTAGGTTAATGTAGTGTAGGAGTACTGTATGGAATAATTTAGAAGTTCAATTATATGTCACTATGGATACTTCCTAGTCCCCACATAAACAGCTGCGATAAAAGCGCGGCTGAAATACCAAGGCTACGTCTGAGAATCCACCGTATTCCCATGTCTGGATGTTAGGTGTCGACCAATACTTTCTTGTGGAGTCATTTGGCTGCTTTTTAGTCACCAGACGTCGTCAATTTTTCCCACCACTTGCATAACGCTCCAATTTACAGAAAACACCAACAATAGGGTATTGATCGAGATGGACATGTCTTTATTACAATTAAATATAACATATTTCCTCCAGATGAATTCACATCACAAAGTTTACAGAGGTACCAGAATACCGTAACCATGGTAACTGCACTTCCCAGCCATTCATATCAGAGCAGTCTTACATACAGGCATAAAATAAATAATCATGAATGCAGGACGAATTAATATAGTGATAGACCAGAAACATGATATTCTTACAAGTACATTATATTGGCGGATTACACAATGTAATAGGTTCAAATCTATAATATAGCATGTAACTCCAGTTTGCTTCCTGTAATACCCACATGAGCTCTCGTTTAGAATGCTCCCACACAAAAACAAATATTCCTATATCATATAGCCATATCAAGGTACATCTAGAAAAATGTATGATGTAGATGAGCTATACATTCACCTCCTGGCATGTGAACATCCAGAACTAACAAAATGGAAGATTGTCTTCAAGTAAAGGGCACCCAAGTCATAAGTCTGGATCTCCCCCAGCTTATATGTGCACTTCTGACCTGTTTGAAGAAGAATTGATCCATCATCCGATCAGCTTTAGCATGTAATGCAGAGTCATTATAACTGATAACTTCATTCAGACCTGCATCAATAAACCATTACAGATCCACAGTCATTGGCTGGGTCATCTTCAAATCTTACCACAGGCCAATAAAATAGCAGATTTGTTTTGAAAATTTGAATTGACCTAGCAAGTCTATTGGAAACTATCCCTTGATCCATTTGAGTTTCAAAACAACCCATTTCCCAGAAGGCAGGGAAGGAAAAGAGCCATGAGAACCAGCAAAGATGGCAAATCATAATATGCAATTACAAGCATCTGGTCCATCATTCATTATTCAGAAATTAAAAAATCTCCGCGTCCATAATCCAAAGACCTATTCCATATAACAGCATATGTTACTGCATATAACAAGTGAACATGTACATTAAACAAATAGCACACAAATACAAACTAGATCAAACTATTAAAATAGCAAGCCAGGCTAATGTGCTATAATATTACATCATAATATATACAGTAGGTCACTATACAAGAGATAAATGTGTTGAATAATCCTCTTAAGGTCTTATTTTGGCAATGGATATAAATATTCTGTTAAGTAAAATGTCTTCCTATCCTGTCCAAATATTAACAGTTTACTATGTACATAGTTAATATTTCCCTGGTGTCATTCCATACATGGACATACTACATGTATGCAAAAGCAGAATCAAACAGAATGAAAAATTATTGTTAGAACCTGAGGATGACGAAATATAGAAATCTTGAAGACCAATCATAAATATAATCCCTTGCATATATATAACCATGATACCATGTTCTTAGCACTGCTGCAGCTATGTTTTAGATGTCTCAACATTCCATTAACCAGTGGGGATGAGAACTTTTACTAATCTACACACATCCTAACAGAAATCCATTCATTCAACATTTTTATAATCTGTACACATCCGAACAGCCGTCTAGTCATTCAACTTCCTATAATCTACACACATCCTAACAGGAGTCTATTCATTTAACTTCCTATAATCTATACACATCCGAACAGCAGTCTATTCATTCAACTTTCTTTATTCTACACACATCCGAACAGCAGTCTTTTAATTCAACTTTCTATAATCTACACAATAGTCTTTTCATTCAACTTTCTATAATCTACACAGCAGTCTTTTCATTCAACCTTCTATAATCAACTCATCTGCACAGCAGTCTTTCCCCCATCCATTTGCTTCTTTCAGACAAACTCGCAGTTGTGGTGTATATTATTATGCGCAGCAGATTCAAGTCTTCTTAATAAGTAGACTTCAAACATTATATTGCATCCCATTGACAGTTTAATTCTATACTGCAGCAGATAAATACAGCTACACTACAAACATGTACATACAACCCCAAACAACTTCTGCTTTGCAATAACTGATGCTGTGATTAGGCAGGACGAATAATAGGGGTTTCCTACAAGAATCCAAAGAGCCAATGTTGAAATTTCTGCCAAGTTAGAGTCATTCGGTTTTCAGGAGTGGGATCGCACAGTCACTCCTGCAACTGAACTCAGTAGTGTGAAAACTGGCACTTGCAAAATTAAGCCTCCCTATGTTAGGACCTAGAGACGTTTGATATCACACTCGTAAAATCGTTATTTTGAATTTTACAAGTGATTTGCAGCACTACTGCTATTTTCAAAAATGAAAGACTGAATTTTTTTCATTGGTTTATACTCCTTTGGATGGAGCAGGCATGTCAGGAGTTGGCGTGTGAATTGAATCACTCTTTAGAAATATTCTGGAAGCTTCTTGGACATTGGCCTCCTGCATGAACTATTCTCAAAGAGCTTCACAATGTAACTGTCATAAGTTTTAGTTTCGGGATGAAGTAGTTTGTACACTGTGCACTAACCAAAGGGTTCATATATGTGTAACCATGACAACTGATCAAGATGAATTGGTACAATCCAATATCGGAAAGTGGAAACCATGGAAAAACTGGAAACAATGTCTTGCCTCTGGTGAAAATGACTTTATTAGTGTATTTTACAGACATTCTCCACAGAACAAGCTTCCTTTTTATTGTCCATAATACGTGTCCACAATCTAAAAAAGGAAATCGCACTTGCCAAACTACAAGATAGCCTATGTAAGCTTGTGACTATGGAGAATCATATTGGAAGCACATACATATATTGGTACCGGTCTTATATGTTTGTGAACTGACCAGATTTAAAGAGATTAAAGGATTGCAAACATTTCAACCACAGTTACACACATATATGTACATTTACTCCTTCTCACAAGCTGAACTTTGTGCTAGGATGTACACACACAAATATACAAGATGCCAATTTACTGCCCAATACACATGGAATAATGTCCTTAAAGAACACAGCTTAGAATATGTACAGTATAACTGAGAACTAAACAGACAAATATTCATTATACAGTTTAGTTATGTATGATCACCAATGGACCCTGGTATTCTCACATTTCAGTAGGTTAGGACAAACCAATTTTATTTTTTGTTTCATGGGCAGAGTTCATTTTTTTCAAAGGTTGGTGGAGATAAAACTAAAGACAAAACTGGACCAATCGAGTGGAAACTCGTCTACCTGCAGAAAGGAAGCGAAAAACTTCAAATGTTCAGTTTTATTCTCAGATGTACATGTATCATTGCTTCCAATCTTGAAAAAATACAACCGACGGAACAAAAAATATACTTGGTGTGGCCTTATAGAATCAACAATCAATGGCAATGAAAACTGAGGCTACAGTCACCTTCTCAGACCCATACATCATCAGGGCAAACAGTCATACATTGAAGCCTGTCTAAACTGACCATGCTTGGGCCAGATTACACCGTCGGTTTTGGCAGTGTCCTGGTTTATCAAGGTTAAAAACACTCTAAATTTGAGTATTGGGACCATAGATAGTGTCAGTATTGAGGTTGGTCGGTTTACCAAGGTGTCAGTATTCACAGGTTTCAATGTAGTTTGACAATGCAGCATGCTCCCCTTGTTGAACTATTAGACTAATGATAGCCTGTCCACAAGACAATGTGATTGTGTGTTTTAAATTGTAATCCAATTTTTCAGGCCAGAAAACATTCATATATGTAGATATCTGCACATAAAGGTATGTAAAACTTTGTAATCCAATTTGTTAAGCCAGAAAATATTCATACAAGTAGATATCAGCTCATAAAGGTATGTAAAACTTTGTTAGACTAGTATATTGCATGTCGAGTTTGTGATTTGAATTGTGCTAACCTCAGTCTTTCCAAAGATTTCCAAAAGTCGACACACCTCAAACACAGATCTCAGTTAGTTTCCCCTTGACTGAGATCATTTAACTGGCCAACATGTAAACAGACGTTCGTTTACCGATAAAACCATGTATTCCGTCAGTCGCTCTCGAATTTTTCAATGCGAAAGAAACACTTGTTCGCTTCACTCGTGCGATGATATACCTTTGCTGTAAATACATTGATAACATCAACACAAATGTTTTACCTAAATACATATAGATTCCGGTTACGACTGTAACGGGGCATAACCGGGCAAAATACAGGTCGAGGAGAATCATTTTCGGTATGTCTAGATAAGCGGCTAAATACGTTAGTAAAATTTGGCGGCTGTATCAGATAATGTATTAGCGGACAGACAGACGTAGGCCTATATCAAGACAACAATATCCCTGAGTCAAATTTGGCCAAGGGGTAAAAACCTGTAATATGTTTATGGCTTTAATTCCACTACTTGATTAATCCAGTTCTAAAGAAAACCGTTCAAGTTTTCGAAACATTCGTCGTGGCGATTCAAAATTGCCATGGTTGTTTTTTTTTTATCTATGGAGGGAAAATAATGCTGCTCCAGTTTCCGGAGAATAGTCCGATTATTGAGATAGTAATGTTTGAAGTCTGGCCATTGTAGTTCATTCAATTTTGTTCACTTAAAAAAAATCTCATTACGCGGAAAATTATCTAGGCTGAAATTTGAGATTATTTAGATTAACCGATATATTTGAAATAATAGACTTGAGAAGCTGTAATTGTTTAGTTGTTTCAATTATTATATGAACGTTGCCATTGTGATTAATTTCGAACATGTTCTTTGTTGTCCTAGCTACGAATGCGATGAATGATCGATATGGCTGTCAGATAAACTGTGAGAGGAGTGTCTTTCTTTGAAGAAATCTCAGTAGAAACGGTTGAACACGAACAAATATATTAAATGATCAAATGATTAAATAAATGTCGATTTCTGGTTAAGGATGAAATAATTTACCCCCAAAGTTTTCTACAGTTATTTTGCACAATGTGGAAGCAGAATTATTTGGTTCAAAGGAAGATCTGCTTATTGACATATTTCAAGTTTGTTTATTAAAACCGTATTTAACCACATTTTGATGACAATAACCTAGCCAGTTGAATTCAGTCCAGACTGTCACATTCATCAGGCATTACACGGAGACATCGGGCATTAAATTGGCCTGCAAATCAATAGGCATGGGTCCATTCAACTTCAAACTTGATACTCAGACAATAGTACCCCAAATATGAAGGACACGCGACTTCAATTTGGAGCTTTTTCAAGTCTCGTTTCATAGTTCTACGAAATTTCATTTGCAAATTGTCCGGTAATGAGCGAGTCTGTCCATCCGAATCCTTTCTCCGGCAAAATAAGAAGAACCGTTGACATTCGAAACTTGATTTTTGTCATGAACGCGCATTACGAGACTGTTACCAGCAAGTTCTGAGTTGACCTACTTAGGTGACTTATAAACATCGAAATTTTGAGAGGATTTCAGGTTATCTCTAGATAGAAGGCTCTCCGTCATCTCTCGACCGTCTCCCGTAGAGGACCCCAAGTCATCTCTCGAGTGCACACTTAATTACAAGCGTCTAGTCCGTCATTCATAATCCAGCCGTCGTCCATTAGAGAATATCCGCGTCCATAATCCAAAGACCTATTCCATTTCCATATAACAGTATTAGCATAATACTAAAATACTTTAAATACTACTTAAATCATATTAAACCCTACTTACTAGGTCCTGTGGCGTTACTCACACTGCCATGTTTCACAAGCGGATTCATGAATAATGCAACACATTCGTTTATAACGGATTTTCATGGGAATTTTGCAGTCACTTACGGACGTTGAGGAATCTCTTCATTTCATCGTTTGACTGGTCAACTGATCTGGGGCTCCAAGGTAATCCCATTTAAGAATGTGAGCAGCTTATGATTTGATGTTATTTAAAACGGTCCAACAGGTGGAGATGGTCTTGTATCCTGTTAGAATGGTCAGAGATAATATGCCAATCATGCTTGTTTTTCCGAATACTTTAGTCATTCACCGTGGGGGCATAACACAAGGAGACGGATTCGACTTTAAAACTCAAGACATCTACCATGGTACAAATTTCGTCGTTAAAATAATTTGTTTAGCTAGGCAAGAAACCATTGAAAAGCTCATCTCAAAATTCACTCAAAATTACCAGCTTCAGATTTAGGTTAATGTAGTGTATGAGTACTGTAATGGAATAATTTAGAAGTTCAATTATATGTCACTATGGATACTTTATAGTCCCCACATAAACAGCTGCAATAAAAGCGCGGCTGAAATACCAAGAATCCACCGTATTCACATGTCTGAATGTTAGGTGTCGAACAATACTTTCTTGTGGAGTCATTTGGTTGCTTTTTAGTCACCAGACATCGTCAATTTTTCCCACCACTTGCATATCGCTCTAATTTACAGAAAACACCGACAATAGGGTATTGATCGAGATGGACATGTCTTTATTACAATTAAATATAACATATTTCTTCTAGATGAGTTCACATCACAAAGTTTACAGAGATACCAGAATACCGTAACCATGGTAACTGCACTTCCCAGCCATTCATATCAGAGCAGTCTTACATACAGGCATAAAATAAATAATCATGAATGCAGGACGAATTAATATAGTGATAGACCAGAAACATGATATTCTTACAAGTACATTATATTGGCGGATTACACAATGTAATAGGTTCAAATCTATAATATAGCATGTAACTCCAGTTTGCTTCCTGTAATACCCACATGAGCTCTCGTTTAGAATGCTCCCACACACAAACAAATATTCCTATATCATATAGCCATATCAAGGTACATCTAGAAAAATGTATGAAGTAGATGAGCTATATATTCACCTCCTGGCATGTGAACATCCAGAACTAACAAACTGGAAGATTGTCTTCAAGTAAAGGGCACCCAAGTCATAAGTCTGGATCTCCCCCAGCTTATATGTGCACTTCTGACTTGTTTGAAGAAGAATTGATCCATCATCCAATCAGCTTTAGCATGTAATGCAGCGTCATTATAACTGATAACTTCATATAGACCTGCATCAATAAACCATTACAGATCCAGTCATTGGCTGGGTCGTCTTCAAATCTTACCACAAGCCAATAAAACAGCAGAATTGTTTTGAAAATTTGAATTGACCTAGCAAGTCTATTGAAAGCTATCCCTTGATCCACTTGAGTTTCAAAACAACCCCATTCCCAGAAGGCAGGAAAGGAAAAGAGCCATGAGGACCAACAAAGATGGCAAATCATAATATGCAATTACAAGCATCTGGTCCGTCATTCATTATTCAGCCATTATCCATTAAAACATATCGGCGTCCATAATCCAAAAACCTATTCCATATAACAGCATATGTTACTGTATATACAAGCGAACATGTACATTAAACAAATAGCACACAAGCACAAACTGGATCAAACTATTAAAACAGCAAGCCAGGCTAGTGTGCTATAATATTACATCATAATATATACAGTAGGTCACTATACAAGGGAGATAAATATGTTGAATAATCCTCTTAAGGTCTTATTTTGGCAATGGATATAAATATTCTGTTACGTAAAAGGTTTTCCTATCCTGTCCAAATATTAACAGTTTACTATGTACATAGTTAATATTTCCCTGGTGTCATTCCATACATGGACATACTACATGTATGCAAAAGCAGAATCAAACCGAATGGAAAATTATTGTTAGAAACTGAGGATAACGAAATATTGAAATCTTGAAGACCAATCATATATATAATCCCTTGCATATATATAACCATGATACCATGTTTTTAGCACTGCTGCAGCTATGTTTTAGATGTCTCAACATTCCATTAACCAGTGAGGATGAGAACTTTACTAATCTACAAACATCCTAACAGCAATCCATTCATTCAACTTTTGTAATCTATACACATCTGAACAGCCGTCTGTCATTCAACGGCCTATAATCTACACACATCCTAACAGCAGTCTATTCATTTAACTTCCTATAATCTTTACACATCCGAACAGCAGTCTATTCATTCAACTTTCTATAATCTACACACATCTACACAGCAGTCTTTTCATTCAACTTTCTATAATCCACACATCAGTCTTTTCTTTCAACTTTCTATAATCTACACATCTGCACAAGTCTTTTCATTCAACTTTCTATAATCTACACACATCCGCACAGCAGTATTTTCATTGATTTAGACTCATCTGCACAGCAGTCTTTCCCCATCCATTTGCTTCTTTCAAACTCGCAGTTGTGGTGTATATTATTATGCGCAGCAGATTCAAGTCTTCTTGATAAGTAGACTTCAAACATGAAATTATATTGCATCCCATTGACAGTTTAATTCTATACTGCAGCAGATAAATACAGGTACACTACATAAATGTACATGCAACCCCAAAAAACTTCTGCTCTGCAATAACTGATGCTGTGAATAGGCAAGACGAATAATAGGGGTTTCCTACAAGAATCCAAAGAACCAAAGTTGAAATTTCTGCCAAGTTGAGTCATTCGGTTTTCAGGAGTGGGATCGCAGTCACTCCTGTAACTGAACTCAGTAGTGTGAAAACTGGCACTTGCAAAATTAAGCCTCCCTATGTTAGGACCTAGAGACGTTTGATATCACAATCGTAAAATCGTTATTTTGAATTTTACAAGTGATTTGCAGCACTACTGCTATTTTCAAAAATGAAAGACTGAATTTTTTCCATTGGTTTATACTCCTTTGGATGGAGCAGGCATGTCAGGAGTTGGCATGTGAATTGAATCACTCTTTAGAAATATTCTGGAAGCTTCTTGGACATTGGCCTCCTGCATGAACTATTCCCAAAGAGCTTCACAATGTAACTGTCATAAGTTTTAGTTTCGGGATGAAGTAGTTTGTACACTGTGCACAGACCGAAGGGTTCATATATGTGTAACTATGACAACTGATCAAGATGAACTGGTACAATCCAATATCCGAAAGTGGAAACCATGGAAAAACTGGAAACAATGTCTTGCCTCTGGTGAAAATGACTTTATTAGTGTATTTTACAGACATTCTCCACAGAACAAGCTTCCTTTTTATTGTCCATAATACGTGTCCACAATCTAAAAAAGGAAATCGCACTTGCCAAACTACAAGATAGCCTATGTAAGCTTGTGACTATGGAGAATCATATTGGAAGCACATACATATATTGGTACCTGTCTTATGTTTGTGAACTGACCAGATTTAAAGAGATTAAAGGATTGCAAACATTTCAAACACAGAGTCACCCACATTCATGTACATTTACTCCTTCTCACAAGCTGAACTTTGTGCTAGGATGCACACACACAAATATACAAGATGCCAATTTACTGCCCAATACACATGGAATAATGTCCTTAAAGAACACAGCTTAGAATATGTACAGTATAACTGAATGAGAACTAAACACAAATATTCATTATACAGTTTAGTTATGTATGATCACCAATGGACCCTGGTATTCTCACATTTCAGTAGGTTAGGACAAACCAATTTTATTTTTTGTTTCATGGGCAGATTTTATTTTTTTTCAAAGGTTGGTGGAGATAATAATAAAACTAAAGACAAAACTGGAACAGTCGAGTGGAAACTCATCTACCTGCAGAAAGGAAGCGAAAAACTTCAAATGTTCAGTTTTATTCTCAGATGTACATGTATCATTGCTTCCAATCTTAAAAAAATACAACCGACGGAACAAAAAATATACTTGGTGTGGCCTTATAGAACCAACAATCAATGGCAATGAAAACTGAGGCTACAGTCACCTTCTCAGACCCATACATCATCAGGACAAACAGTCATACATTGAAGCCTGTCTAAACTGACCATGCTTGGGCCAGATTACACCGTCGGTTTTGACAGTGTTCTGGTTTATCAAGGTTAAAAGCACTCTAAATTTGAGTATTGGGACACAAGATAGTGTTAGTATTTTGAGGTTGGTCGATTTTACCCAGGTGTCAGTATTCACAGGTTTCAATGTAGTTTGACAAAGCAGCATGCTCCCCTTGTTGAACTATTAGACTAATGTCTAATGATAGACTGTTCACAAGACCATGTGACTGTGTGTTTTAAATTGTAATCCAATTTTTGAGGCCAGAAAACATTCATGTAAATATCTGCACATAAAGGTATGTAAAACTTTGTAATCCAATTTGTGAGGCCAGAAAACATTCATATATGTAGAAATCTGCACATAAAGGTATGTAAAACTTTGTGGCTCCACTAGTATATTCCATGTGGAGTTTGTGATTTGAAATGTGTTAACCTGTCTTTCCAAAGATTTCCAAAAATCAACCCACCTCAAACAGATCTCAAAATGCAAGGTTTAAGTTGGGAACAGGCTGATCATGTGGCTCACAATAATACCTGACTGCTGTTCTGCTCCAGCCTACAAGTAAAATTGGCATCTGACTGGGAGCAAGCCCATTTCCCTCATGTACCATATTAATGTCTCCCACTGGGGCATTCCTAAATAAGAGCAGAACACAATGTTGTGAACATATACACAAATGTTACATGAACATGCAATATGGTTATTTTTATACTTTGGGTCCGAGTGCAGCTTCATTTGTCATAACGTCAGACAGTCATCTGTATCTGTTATCTATAACGTCAGACAGTCATCTGTATATGTTATCTATAACGTCAGACAGTCATCTGTATCTTATCTATAACGTCAGACAGTCATCTGTATCTGTTATCTATAACGTCAGTTATCTATAACGCCATACAGTCATCTGTTATCTATAACGTCAGTCATCTGTATCTGTTATCTATAACGTCAGACAGTCATCTGTATCTATAACGTCAGGCAGTCATCTGTATTTGTTATCTATAACGTCAGACAGTCATCTGTATCTGTTATCTATAACGTCAGACAGCCATCTGTATCTGTTATCTATGCTGTTGACATTTGACTTTCTTACCTACTCCTTTTATGTTGGCCGTTTACACTGTGAGACCATGCCATATATTGATACTCTTCATAGTAAACCATGTATATCTACCAAAAATTTTCCACTTAATTTTATCAAATTAGCCTTTTTTTATATTTAAAACAAGATCCCTGAAAAGTAGGACAAATTCTGAATATGAAGCTGCGCATCTGAAAACCCCTCAGCTCAGATGTCAGGAACACTAAGCAATCAAGTGACAAATACACAGAGTATTACAAATTTTGCTATTAGAAATGGCCCCTTAAGGTTACCATCCAATCAGAGAAACCGGTATTAATTGCATAAATCTCTTGATGCATCGATGATGTATACCAAATTTTACATTAAGCATTTGAACAGTATCCGAGATAGAGATCATTCATGATTTTGCATAAATTAAAGATGGCCGCCCATCCATCCTCACCACTCAGAGGAACTGAGGTGATTATTCATTAATGCAAGTCTCTTCATACATCAATGCTGTAAACCAAATTTAATATAGACCACTTAAATGGTATCTGAGATAATTTTTTTTGCATAAATTGAAGATAGCCGCCAAGATTACCGCTCAATCAGAGAAACCAGATGTGACAGGCAAACTTTTAAGAGTCCTGTATCCATTTAGATTTTTATTTGTCTGAATATAGTTTTCAAAATTGAGTGGGAGTTTTAAGTACCATACCAGTTCTACAGAAAGTTTAAGTTACAGATTGCCTGAAGAAATCTGATCCATCAGCTTGTGCCTCATAGCTGATTATCTGGGGTCTACTGGCCATGTGTTTCTCTCCCTAATTCATGGGAATTTTATTGATAGGGGACAGAAAATTCCCTGTACCAGTATGATGAGAAGGAATGCCTTATAGCCTATGTTTAACACTGCAGGGTGAGCTCAATTGAACATCTGTTTTAGTTCCTATTTCAACCCATGTTTACAGAAGATATGGTTTAATGGTGTTCCAAATTTAAAATAAACTAGGTTTATTTTAGTCAGTACATATTTTGTCATCAACTTCTAGATTTATTTTGCAAATATACTATGAAGTTTTATAAAAGTGTTTGCTGTTATTTTACAATTTCAATGACTTTCTCTAATATCAAATGACTGTGATGGACAATTAATTATCAGTCTGTTTAAATAATGAACTTTAGGTACCTAATCAGTCACTAATTACCATGCCTAATTATCTGAAATCAGGATATGATGTGTCCGTGGGTTAATTGAAATGTATATACCGTAATAGTATCCGGCATGTTTTATACATGTATTTGCATAAATTAAAGATGGCCGCCAAGGTTTTTCGGTCAATCAGGTTCCGATTCAAAGTATCTGGATGTATCGATGATGTATACCAACTTTCATATAAAACAATTGAATGGTAACAGAAATATGTATAATTATCGACTTCGCATAAATTAAAGATGGCGTCCAGGGTTTCCAGCTAATTAGAAAAGCCAGTTTGGTATTCATTGAAAGTTGCTTAAGGTATCGATGATGTATACCAACTTTCGTATTGAATAGTGGAACAGTTTCCGAGATATGGATCATTATCCATTTTGCATAAAATTAAAGATGGCTGCCAAGGTTTCCCCCCAATCAGGTCCCAATTCAATAGGCTTCTGGTCCTTGCCTTGGTAAATAAGCATACCAAATTTGGAAGTCAGTAGTGGAACCGTTTTCCAGCTATCTCGCTCACGTACGGACGTACAAGACGACGACAATACCCCATGGCCAAAATAGGCCGAGGGTAAAAAGGAGGAACAATTCTGTAAATTAGAAAAAAGTCGGCCTGTATATGGCCCATGCAGGACATGTAAGAGGAATATATGTTAGATCTGCTAAGGTCACACCAATTATATTCTTTATTCCATGGTGCCATGGATTTTATTTTATTTCAAGACTGGAGCCAATAATAATATAGAACTCCATATTTGAAGTTCATCCTTTCGTTCTGCAGGCAGATGAGTTTCCGATCATCTGGCCCTGTCCATAATGGCAAAATAGTATAAGTTCTGCAAACATTTAAAATAATCACTGCTCTGGAAGATTCCAACCTCTGAGACAACGTTGGTCTGTGCGTGTTACCAAACTATAATAGTGCTAGGTATCTCATCCAAACTTCCTGTACGACATTTCCGAAAGGTACACACGAGTCCACCATATGATGCAAGACAGCTTGTCCATACAATACTCTCCATACCTGTCCATAATAGTCCTAACATATGTAAATATGTTTGTACATATAGACTGATGAAGTCAATAATATGAGCCCTATCAGGAGTCTCTCATTATTCCATAACATCTTACATACCATAGAATGACCAAATGTTGTCATGACTGTGTGAAACAGATAAGTCCAGTCTTTTGTCCACAACTTGTCCATGTGAAGTCCACAAAAGCTTCCTGCCGTGAAAACATCTAGATCCCTGAAAATCCATACCAAATTAGTTCATTGATATGGTACAGATCTACTCATATCATGATAGAGACTGGAACTTGTCCTTCAAACAAAAGTTCCCAGCCACGAATATAGCAGTCCCTGATAAGTCCATAATATCCATATCCTCAGAAAGGCAATGTTATGATACATGTACATGTAGAACCAGTCCATACAGCTTGTCCATAAATCAAACCAGCTCATATCAGAACTGCATGGAACTTTTCTTTGAAGCAGTCCATAAATGTTCGGTACATGTTCCAGGAAACAGCAGTCCCTGAAAAGTCCATAATATCCTACATTTAGGTATCTTAGGGCTGGCTAGATCCTCAGTACATGCATGTTATAGGCCTGTCCATAAGCTCATACAGCTTGTCCACAAGACTGGTCCATGGAACTTGCTATTGAAATAGTCCATAAATGTTCCATCCCATGAAAACCTTCATTCCCTAAAAAGTCTTGTTCAGGGAACTTGCTAGTGAAACAATCCATGCCACGAAAACAGCAATCCCTGAGAGCTCCACAATAACACACCTCAGTACCTGTATGAGCATGATGATATAGACCTGTCTATACGTTGATACAGCTCAGTATGATTGTGATGTTATAGACCTGTTCATGAGTTGATACAGCAGATCCATTAATCTGGTCCATATTAACATATACAGACTGGAAGTTGTCCTTAGAATAGTAACATTCCACAATGTTCAATGTCATTAAAACAGCAGCCCCTGGAAAAGTTAATAATATCCTCAATATGATATGGACCTGTCATAAGCTGATACAGCTTGTCCATATAAAGGGTCCATATAGTTTCACACTGTGCACATGCGCAGCACCAAATCCAAACTGACAGTTTCTGCTCTGAATGTTTTCAGTCAAACTGCTGTCCTTGATCGATGTACTCCCCATCCCGGGTCATATTTTCACTATGTACAACTCCCACTCTGTGACAGTTCCCGTTATCTGGGACGAATCTTTTCATAGTTAAACTGCTTTCCTTTCTCCGTGTACTCGCCATCTCGAATATCAAAAGTTCTCTTTTTTATGAAGTGGAACTGTTCTACGGCGAATTCATAAAATTCATTTTCCATCTGCCAGACCTCAGACTGCCGAATGGACATAACAGATTCTTCTGACGGTGGAATTTTGTTGAAGGTCTTACGTAACCGTGATATTTTCCCTGAAAAACACAAAAATATTGTCATTAAAATACCCACAAGCTTGCGAAACATATTTCATTCAGATCTGGGATCCTGACAACAGATTTATGCACTCCCTGAGGATCATATACACATATCACTCTGTGATCCCTCTAGAGTGATGGATAAAATTGACATCTCAAAGTGTCCACTAAAAATTGTAATCAATCGCATACCCCTGAATTAGCCAGGGCAATCTGCTATCTCAAGTTGTCTCCCTTGATGTGCAATGCCCTCTGCATGATGTTCTACAGAAATATTTCATACAAAACTAGTGAAAGCAGGTGATCCAGGACAGAAGAGGTGCCAATGATAATCGAGTGCAGACACTACAGCAGTCACCTTGATGATTGTGGTTAAATCTGTTCCTTGTTCTGTATGACAGATTGTACATGTATTACCCAAGTTTTTGATAAGGCGTCTCTTAACCAAAACTCAATAGGCCAAACATATACCGGCACATGTCGCAAATGACTTTCTTCTCAACAGCGCTCACTGCAGCTTTATCCTTATCTGCCGGTGTAAACTCCACAACCATTTGTAAAGACCTCATCAAAATGCAAAATGAGAAAAGTGACACAATCCATTTTGTTCACAACTGTTTTGTAGTACCTATAACCCAAACAGCTGGTCGGATTTCTCATTTGGAGTTTGATGAGGGGTTAACAAATTATTGTGGAGCTTACATTGGCGGATGTTGCGGTAAGCACTGATGAGAACAAAGACATTTGCGACATATAAAGCAGGGCATTAGATTACCTTCTAGATACATTAAATGTTGTGCCCAAACTAGGATGTGCCCAAAATTATTTTTTTCTTGCATTGAGAATCAATGTTCAGTTATGCACATGGAAGTTTCTCATCAGATTTCAATTTTTTACTAATTTGGGCACATTCCCCTGCCTAAAATAATGTTATCACGCCGAATAGAGGTTGTGCCCAAATTAGGGTACTCTGAAGCCTTGTACATGTATATGGCCGGCCCATGACATTAAAGGACAAGAGATGACAGTTTTTCATTTTTGAGAACAGCAGGACTGCTGTAAATCACTCCCCTAATCCCTTAATATGAATCTTATAGTGCAAGTCACACTCTTGAAGACTGTTAGTATGTGGACTCCTGAAAACTTGGCTAACTTTGAAAATCGTATATAACAGAAGCAGTCACTTATATATATAGATGGGTTCAGTGCTTTATAGCAAATCAAAAACCCTTTGTAGTTCACCTTCAAACGCTATGCCAGTCAGTTTCTGCTTGGATTCCTACCTATGTTATAAAGATTTACAGCTCCCCCAAAAGAAGCGAGGCAGCATGGCCTCTAGTATAGTTCTACCTTTGTTGTAAAGATTTACAGCTCCCCTAAAGTGGGGCAGTGTGGCCTCCAGTAAAGGCCTACTTTTGTTATAAAGATTTACATCTCCCCAAAAGAAGCGGGGCATTGTGGCCTCCAGTATAGGCCTATCTTTGTTATAAGGATTTACAGCTCGGCTAAAGAAGTCAGGCAGCATAGCCTACCTTTGTTATAAAGATTTACAGCTCCCCTAAAGAAGCGGGGCAGTGTGGCCTTCATTATAGGCCTACCTTTGTTATAAAGATTTACAGCTGCCCTAAAGAAGCGGGGCAGTGTGGCCTCCAGTATACTGTTTAGGCCTGCCTTTCTTATAAAGATTTACAGCTCCCATAAAGAAGCGAGGCAGTGTGACCTCCAGTATAGGCCTACCTTTGTTATAAAGATTTACAGCTCCCCTAAACAAGCGGGGCAGTGTGGCCTCCAGTATAGGCCTACCTTTGTTATAAAGATTTACAGCTCTCCTAAACAAGCAGGGCAGTGTGGCCTCCATTATAGGCCTACCTTTGTTATAAAGATTTACAGCTCCCCTAAAGAAGCGAGGCAGTTTGACCTCCAGTATAGGCCTACCTTTGTTATAAAGATTTTCAGCTCCCCTAAACAAGCGGGGCAGTGTGGCCTCCAGTATAGGCCTGCCTTTCTTATAAAGATTTATAGCTCCCATAAAGGAGCGAGGCAGCGTGGCCTCCAGTATAGTCCTACCTTTGTTATAAAGATTTACAGCTCCCATAAAGAAGCCAGGCAGCATGGCCTCCAGTACAATCCTACCTTTGTTATAAAGATTTACAGCTCCCCTAAAGAAGCGGGGCAGTGTGGCCTCAAGTATAGGCCTACCTTAGTCCTATGTTATAAAGATTCCCTAAAGCAGCGGAGCAGCGTGGCCTCCAGTATAGTCCTACCTTTGTTATAAAGATTTACAGCTCCCCTAAAGAAGCGGGGCAGTGTGGCCTCCAGTATAGCAACAAAGTCGGCTAATTCCTCGGTGATTCCCACCACCAGGTAATTGTGAACGAGGTTATATTTGGCCTGATCCAATGCCCACCTACTTCCAGGGTCCCTGAAAGAAGAAGAAGAACAGCATGGTTAGATCAATAACTACTACAAGTATTTATCCAGGGTCCCTGTAAGAAGAAGAAGAACAGCATGGTTAGACCAATAACTACTACAAGTATTTATCCAGGGTCCCTGTAAGAAGAAGAAGAACAGCATGGTTAGACCAATAACTACTACAAGTATTTACACAAACGAATAATTGTATTGTATATGATAAATCCTCTAATTATCCAATCTTTTGAAATTCATTCCGCCCAATCTTGTCAACAAAATTAAATCGATACGATACGATACGATACGATATTTATTTACAGTCAAAGTAAAGTTACATTGACCAAGGGGAGATAACTCCTATTAAATTCCATCACCCACTAAAATCAATAAAATATTGAAGAAATACATGATTTTGAACCATTTTGTCAATCACCTGCAATAAATAATTTTTTTCGCTAGGAAATTTCACTGCGACATATTTGGATTCCCAAAAATCAGACAACTGAGACACTTAGATAGATGTACATGTACTGTAGTAATTACCTGCAGTTTTCACCAATGTGACAGCTCTGACATCAAGTGTTTGTGTGTCAATAGGATGCTCAACCCATGGAAGTCATACCCATCACATACCCTTAACATTTTCCCACCTCCAGGTGGGGCATTTTACAGTACTAGCAGGCTAGTCTATGTGCCATATATTGACCAGAGCCTCATGGGTCATAAAGTGTACATTGAAGTGATTGTAAATCCTCAAGTAAAGTTCCCATCAAATAAAAGACCATTGGAAACTGTGTGGGAAAATATTTATTGTGATTTTTTACGATTTTATTACAGAGTAAACTGCAAATAAAGCATTGTATTCTATGGTGGTCTGTTGTAATCATATTTAGGTCCAGTGATGTCACACTGCCTTAATACATAATACATATATTAAGTATGCACTTTCCAATGCTTGATTCAATCTTAAGGTGTGTATACTTTGAGTTTCAACACACTCACTGTTCCACTGTGCATGTTTCGCCAAAATCTGGGAAATGAAATGCAATATTCAAATTGACTTGACACTTACCATCTCCCAGATTTTGGTGAAACATGCACATTGGAACAGTGAGTCTGTGTTGAAACTCAAGCTTGAATCAAGCATTGGAAAGTGCATACACAGTTTGAAATATATGTATTAAGGCAGTGGACCTAAATATGATTACAACAGACCACCATAGAATAAAATGCTGTTTACTCTGTAATAAAATCGTAAAAAATTACAATAAATATTTTTCCATACAGTTTTCTATGGTCTTTCATTTGACGGAAACTTCATTTGAGGGTTTACGATCACTTTAATACACACATACACTAAGAAGCAAATCAACCAGAAGTGTGTTACATTTGATTAGACTAGCTACATGTACATGTAGAATGCATCAATTGCCTAAAAAATACATGATGTGTCATAGTTGAACAGTAAGATTGGCCGATGTCCTAGCTGTTCACACAGATTCAAAACAAAACTCGAGTGATGCTGGAACTCAAATACTCGGCCTATAAAACCTACATGTACATGTATTATAGTGTCAACCATCTCCTGTATAGAGACTATAGTGCTATAGGGTAATGGTCAGAAGGTGGTTACAAGTGCCATCCAGCTAATCTTCTCTAATATTGCACACTTCTAGTTGATTTGCTTCTGCTATTAATTAGCCCACATCAATTTAATTTTTTGTTTCATAGGTGGATTTTATTTTCTTTCAAGATCGCCAGCAATACTATTTTGACATAATGAACAAGGCTAGATGAGCAGAGACTCATCTACCTGCAGAAAAAAGGGGTGAACTTCAAATGTTGAGGTTTATTTCTATTGTCACCTCCAACCTTGAAATATAAATAAATAAAATACAATCTGCTCATGAAACAAAAATTTAAATTGATTTGGCCTCAATATAATTGTCAAAATACATGTTCTGCATGAAAACTTTGCTCCTCACAGTTCCAAGTTCTACTCCTCTACTTGGATATAATTCTGAGATGTTTTAGACACGTTGATCAAAGTGACAAAGTAAACTGACCAACATTCAGCAGCATGCCCACAGAAGAAGGGAATCTGCATCCACAAGTTATGAGGGTCACAGTCCGGGCCTCGTTTACTCACACATTCATCAAACGTCTGAAAATGAAACATTCCAAATGTATGGCAATCATAATGTATATGATGATGTGATGTCCACTGATGGTAGATCTGGATTGTACTCCTGATGGATGTACTTGGCACACCGACATACAACAGTGGCTACTGTTCATGCTGTGAAACCTGACCCCTACTCCCCGATTGAAAAAATTCATCAACATTATCACAAAGAAACCTGAAGATGACAATGAAAGTATGGAAGCAATGCCTGTAATAATGGTTTGTACTAAAGGGAGACTACTCTTGTGTGCATTCACACTGCTGTGCTACTGAAATCCCTCGCATCAAACTGCATGAACTGTATTTGGCTCTTTCCAGCTAGACTCTCGCATTTCAGGGGTGGCAGCATTTGGAGGGGGGTTGGCTCGTGTCCTGGCCCCAATATTGAGAAGGGAAAGGGGGGAGAGAGAGCAAGAACCACTTTGCTTCCATATCCCAAATAATTTCATTTTAATCCCCTAATAGACCTCTGAGAATGTCATATTGTCCATTTAATGAAGTGTAAAAGTTCACAATTTTTGAGGGAAAATACATTAACCACCCCAATATTGAACTCCTTCTGCCATGCCTGCATGTAAATACATTAACCACCCCAATATTGAACTCCTTCTGCCATGCCTGCATGTAAATACATTAACCAACCCAATATTGAACTCCTTCTGCCATGCCTGCATGTAAATACATTAACCACCCCAATATTGAACTCCTTCTGCCATGCCTGCATGTAAATACATTAACCACCCCAATATTGAACTCCTTCTGCCATGCCTGCATGTAAATACATTAACCACCACAATATTGAACTCCTTCTGCCATGCCTGCATTTACATGTGAAACTGGGAGGGGGGGGGGGGCGGAATTTGGTTTAATGTCATACTCAAGTTTGTTTATGGTGACAGTCAGTTTGGTTGGGGGAGGAAGCCACCCGGAGAGAACCAGTTGTGGACATACAGGATCCACTTGATCTGGCATGCATGTGTCATTAAAACCCCATTAAAATGGTCACAAAAAGGCATTAATCACGAAAATCTCATCAATGGCCATGAATTTTTGTTGCAAATTATTAATAGGGAAATTCTTACTGCCATTAAAGGCATTACTTATAAATGGGGTTAATACAGATTTCCAGCATTAAAATATCTCTTATTTAGGTGGAACAAAAAATTATAGTCCATTAGATTCATTAATGGCCATTACGATGAAAGTCAAATGAAGGGCATGAGTGGAAAAGGGTAATCGCATTTTAAGGCCATTAATTTGTTACATAATTTTAATGACTATTAACTCTATAATATTTCAATGACAAATTATTGGCTTGGATAAACACTACATGTATACCCCATTAGTATGTATGCAAATAATAATGTTTTAAAAACTAAATAATTAATGGTGATTATTACTTATCATTCTTCTTGTTCTAACAATGTTAGTAGATCGATACCCCTACAAGGCAAACATTGTTTCCTAACATTAACAATAGTAACTTGCATTTAACAAGTAAGGGATCAAGATAATATACATCATGATTTTCTTTATCCTATGAAAACTTTGACATTCCAGAACACTGACAGTACAACTAAGTGTTCTTGTACATGTAGACTTTTCCAAAAATTGATTGGGACAGCACAACTTTAGGTTTATGTAAGAAAATTCCAGAAATATAGGCAATACTATTATTGGGTCAAGGAGGGGGAGTTTGGTTTAATGTCACATTCAATGTTATTTCACTCATATGGTAAGGGCAGTCAGGCAAACTTTCACACATGCACCAGCAGGGCTCAAACTTGTGCTAGCAATTACCAGTGAAGCTATTCAGACCACTTGACCACTAAGGGCCCAAAGGGTCATGGATGGCTGCATGGTCAATTTTGAGGTCAGAAAATCATTGAACGACCCCGAGATGTATAAATGTTTCAGATCTATTTACTGGCTTAGAGATCTGTTTTTAATCAAATTGTGTATTTTGGGTAACTTGTATACATCTAAAATCTAAAGCTATACATGTATGCATTATCCTATTTGTGCCAATACAAAAAATAAAATGTTGGCCAGCAATGAAAATCCCTCAACAGTCAAGGGTGAGTGAGTGAATATGATTTAACGTTGCATTCAACACTATTTCAGTCATATCACAACGTTTGGTTCCTATTCTTTTTAAACTTTTTTTTCTTTGTAACACCCCAGACCCCATGTTTGGGGTTCTATTCTTTTCACACCCGATAACCCCACAGGTGCCCCAGTTACATGTAGTCATCTTTTACAACAAGCTCTCTGAGGAGCTGAGGCCTATTCTTACCATGACCTGGAGTGTGCACAAAAACACCCCAGGTCAATTATCCCCAGAAGTCCCAAAGGGCCCTCAACAGTCAAAGACTGACTCTCTGACTTTTACTTTGGTTGTTCAAAACCAGATCCATACAAACACACCAGATTATGTTTCTCATGTTCAGTTCAGTGAATCTAGGATATTACTTGTAACACAATATGTCTGACAGACCACAGAGGTGCCAAATATCAGCTCACTGGCCCCTTTTGACTGGAGAGGGGTCAAGTCTTGGTCACTTGTATCTACTTGTCTCCCTTTAGCAGGACTCTCCATACAACCTCTCTGTCACTCCAATAAATCAAATAGAACTGCCACTACTTTGCTGTACCCGTACTTCATGTACAAGCTACATGTACATGTATCCAGTCCTAGTATCTGTATCCATATGGGTAACATGCCCAATATAAAACTGTCTGAACAATCTTGGCTGACTGCCCCCACTTGACCCTCTTGACCAGGGCTACATTTATGTAGATATATATGGAGTTCATAGACATGTTAACTGCAATCTCACATGAGCCCCCAGGGGTTGCGAAGATTGAAAATAATTTACCTGTCTCAGTTGACAGGAAAGAAAGATTTCTTCCCGTCTCTCTCGAAACAGTAGCCTGAATGCATTAATTAACGATACAAAATAATAATGTTGCTTCTGTGTTGTATAACATGATCATGATGTTGCATAAATATAAACAAAACATCTTCCAGAACATGGAGGCCTCATTAATTTGTGTTTAATTAATAATGCATTAATTAATCCTGCAGTTTTCTGTATTCAGTTTGATAAATTTTGAGCTAGAATGAACTGGGAAATTTTGTTTTGCTTTGGCTATCTGTCACTCGACACAGGTAACACATTTTTCTATCTTTTTGATCCCTGTTGCCTTACTGTGACCCTTAAAGGGGAAGGTAGAACCTTTTTGATCCCTGTCACCTTACTGTGACCCTTAAAGGGGAAGGTATAGAACCTTTTTGATCCCTGTCGCCTTACTGTGACCCTTAAAGGGGAAGGTAGAACCTTTTTGATCCCTGTCGCCTTACTGTGACCCTTAAAGGGGAAGGTAGAATCTTTTTGATCCCTGTCGCCTTACTGTGGCCCTTAAAGGGGAAGGTAGAATCTTTTTGATCCCTGTCGCCTTACTGTGACCCTTAAAGGGAAAGGTAGAACAGGGTTCGTACACCTTAGGATGTCTGAAATTCCATGACTTTTCCATGACTTTCCATGACCAACTTCAGGAAATTCCATGACCTTTTCGGGCACACTTTCCCAGAAATGTGAAGATTTTTTACACTGAAATTCTTCATTGGTGGTGGATATCCTGCGAAGTCAATGCCATTATTTGTCTGCATGCACTAATTTTAATATGCAAATGCCATACATAATTGAATAAAAAATGTCACACAATAACAAACAACGGTGATGAAACTCGCAACTTCAAAAATTGGCTACTTTCAAATTATTTGTCACGCTAATTCCAGAAAAACGCTTGTGTTAGAATTATATGTGACGCTGATTTTCACGGAAGATCCAAAATGGCGGACCGCTTCACCCTGATCATTGTGATCTAAATAGATAACCGTGTATTATGTTTGATATCTCTATCATAGTTCATTTAAAAGACTCGGGGCCATCCTTAAAAATATGTCAGTTGCGCGTAACCCGCCCTCCCCATCGACAAGCTACCAACCCCAAAGTTTTTATCAGCCATCTGTCGCGTAAATGTTTTTCTTTTTCTTCAACTTCAAACAGTCCCTGTGTACATGTAGTTGTTGATGTTATTATAATTAAATTGCGTACATGTAGGTCGTGAATTTGTCCGCCAGAGTTGCAAGTTTCAAGAATGAAATACAAAGAAAATATAGTCTACGAAACGAAAGAAAAATCTGCCTTCACGTTGTTGTTGTTGAAAAGCGAACTTTTGTGCCTTACTTCCCTATTTTGAAAGTGAACTCTTCCAATTCAATTCGTCGGGAAGCCTTGTGGGGTTGTTGGAAGTGGAAGTTTCCATTACCGCAATAGGGATGATAGCCCGACAGTATTGCGACACGTGCCTGCAGTCAGTTGACCATATTTCCGGGCTAAATCTGTACCGTGATGCCGGCGTTTGGCTCATTATCCATCAAACACGAAGTAAAAAATGAAATGTCCAGCGATGTAAAGGACTGAGAATACATACAAACTAAACGTCTAAATTTCACATGTACAAGCCAAGTCTTGCAATGATGATCGGTTTGTATAGTACATTGACTTGTCTACAACGTCACTCATGAGGTGTCAGTCATCCAGCGATGAGATCAGGGTGCATATTTTATGTTCGTCCGCTTCATAAAGTTGATTCCTCGTTGATTATAAACTGGATTAACATGTTGTTGGAAACACTGACGTCTGTCATTTTATTACATGGAAATGTCTCTCTGGATTGGTGAGTGAATAAAACACCAGCATCAATGTCTGTTGACA
Organism: Hanleya hanleyi; assembly: GCA_036873755.1. NCBI lineage: Eukaryota > Metazoa > Mollusca > Polyplacophora > Lepidopleurida > Hanleyidae > Hanleya > Hanleya hanleyi. The sequence goes on along the minus strand of JAVTVY010013205.1, from coordinate 3,257 downwards.
TGTATCTCCCCATAGCACAAATGAAATACTCAACTACTCCCTTTTTGCAGTCAAAATGTATGAGACACATCATACAGATCTAAAGAAATCAAATAATGGCTCCCTCGACATACGAGTTGTGCATAAACTAACTATTACGCGGAAGCCCTGACAGGGACAAGCAGAGGGAAACATTTATATCTTTGTCCTTCCAAATCATCTGTTTATTAAAGAAAATGAGACATCGAAAATATCATTCATATTGCCGATAAATTACTTTCTATTGATCAAGTAGGTGCCTCAAAATGGTCAGTTGACGGGCATTTTCGCCTCCAACCTCCTGCTAATGAGAAGCCTACAGGCTCGATTTCGGCGCAGTTGAAATTTATACCAAGATCACGTCGGACAGATGAAATTCATACACGCAAGTCTTTTCATACATATCAGACTTAGTTCAATCTAAGAGAATCTGCGTTGGGTGACGCTACCATGGATTTCCGCGCAGTTAAACTTTATGCCAAATATGCTTACAACTCGATTTTCGTGCAGTTGAAATTTATACCAAGTAACGTTCGGACAGATGAAATTCATACACGCAAGCCTTTTGAAATTCATACACATCAGACTTAGTTCATTCCAGGAGAATCTGCGTGGGGTGAAGCTGCCATGGATTTCCGCGCAGTTAAACTTTATGCCAAATTTGCTTACAGGCTCGATTTCCGCGCAGTTAAAATTTATACTCAATTTACGTTCGGACAGATACAATTCATACACATCAGACTTAGTTCGAGGGAAGCGAATCTCAGTGGCGTGAAACACGATTTCCGTGCATTCAAAATTGATACCTGCCAATATATTCTTACGGACAGTTGAAATTCCACACATAAGACTCAGTTGAAGAAAGCATATCAAAAGATTCCAAGTGAAATGATAACGAATAAGGTAGGATAAGGGGCTCTAATATTAACGATTCCATTCCAGCGAAGCTAATCTCCGGGCTGTGAAACATAATTCCGCGCATTTGAATTTCGTTCGCTCTCGTTTCAAGCGACATATAGTCTACAGATTCGAAATTTGCGGATTTTATTGTCTGTTTTATTAATATCAATATTCTGCTCGTCAGCAAATAAAGAAAAATCCATCAAATAATCCACGCGCAGTTGAAATTAAGCTCCGCGCAGTTCTGCGCAGTGTTTAGTGCGACCCTATAAACAAATTATTCTTAGTAACATATTCACTTTACTTTCAGCGGCACGAACTCCACGACGAAAACGGGAGTGTTCGAATTTATTGTTTCACGGGTATATTGAAAATGCTCCCGTTTTCGTTTTATAAGGATGGAAAAAATCACGACAGGGGGAAAATCGACCGTTTTCGAATTAAATTTGGAAGGTGAATTATTTAAATTACCGTAACTATAGAAGGCATTCTGTCTGACAAGACTTGACTTCGAGATACTTTGATGGCGGTTTTAGCGGAAACTTTGTTCACAGAATGAACTCGGAGCAAAAAGCAGGTTTTGTTGATATTTCCACTCGTTTTATTTTTCCATGACTTTTCCATGACTTTTGCCTCAAAATCTCTATTTTCCAGGTTTTCCAGGCCTGGATTTTTTATTTTCAAATTCCATGACTTTCCAGGTTTTCCAGGACCCGTACGAACCCTGTAGAACCTTTTTGATCCCTGTCGCCTTACTGTGACCCTTAAAGGGGAAGGTAGAACCTTTTTGATCCCTGTCGCCTTACTGTGACCCTTAAAGGGGAAGGTAGAACCTTTTTAATCCCTGTCGCCTTACTGTGACCCTTAAAGGGGAAGGTAGAACCTTTTTGATCCCTGTAGCCTTACTGTGCCCCCTAAAGGGGAAGGTAGAACCGTTCTGATCCCTGTAGCCTTACTGTGACCCTTAAACGGGAAGGTAGAACCTTTCTGATCCCTGTCGCCTTACTGTGACCCTTAAAGGGGAAGGTAGAACTGTTTTGATCCCTGTTACCTTACTGTGACCCTTAAAGGGGAAGGTAAAACCTTTTTGATCCCTGTCGCCCTACTGTGACCCTTAAAGGGGAAGGTAGAACCTTTTTGATTCCTGTCGCCTTACTGTGACCCTTAAAGGGGAAGGTAGAACCTTTTTGATCCCTGTCGCCTTACTGTGACCCATAAAGGGGAAGGTAGAACCTTTTTGACAAGAACACCATTGAACAAAACTACTTCAAAAATAATACGCAAAAGAACTGTGAAATGTTAATGTAATTTTCAAGATCTTCAACTGATGCCCGTATGATACGAAATCACTAGATGTTCATGTGGAAGATCATTCAAATGATAAATGTCAAGTTTCCCATAACCTTCTCTACATGTTCATGTTACCATCTATTTTCAGCATGAAAGAAAAACACAGAACTGTTCAGCTGACTTAATAAGTCTTATTATTCACATCGTTATCTTGAATATAACATACATGTGTACACACAAGTGTCACCGTTACACTTGAATATAACATACATGTGTACACACAAGTGTCACCGTTACACTTGAATATAACATACATGTGTACACACAAGTGTCACCGTTACACTTGAATATAACATACATGTGTACACACAAGTGTCACCGTTACACTTGAATATAACATACATGTGTACACACAAGTGTCACCGTTACACTTTAATATAACATACATGTGTACACACAAGTGTCACCGTTACACTTGAATATAACATACATGTGTACACAAAAGTGTCACCGTTACACTTGAATATAACATACATGTGTACACACAAGTGTCACCGTTAACACTTGAATATAATATACATGTGTACACACAAGTGTCACCGTTACACTTGAATATAACATACATGTGTACACACAAGTTTCACCGTTACACTTGAATATAACATACATGTGTACACACAAGTGTCACCGTTACACTTGAATATAACATACATGTGTACACACAAGTGTCACCGTTACACTTGAATATAACATACATGTGTACACACAAGTGTCACCGGTACACTTGAATATAACATACATGTGTACACACAAGTGTCACCGTTAACACTTGAATATAACATACATGTGTACACACAAGTGTCACCGTTACACTTGAATATAACATACATGTGTACACACAAGTGTCACCGTTCAGGGCCTGATCCAGGCCATTTTTGAACCCGTTATAACGGGTTTGGGCGCCATGAGTTTGGGCGCCCAAATGAGAAAAAAAAAGAAAAAAAAAAGAAAAAAAAAAAAAAATTTTTGTTAGCAAATTCCCTCTGAAC
>JAVTVY010013204.1:0-49766 GCA_036873755.1 Hanleya hanleyi | reverse complement strand
AGGCACTGATAGATACTCAGAATGCACAAGCAGCTATCTGAGGATATGTTGCCTCAACGGTATCCTGGGCTGCCCGATGATGATTAGAATAAACGGTTCAAAGCGAACATGGCCGAAGATGGAACTTTCTGAAATGAAGACTTCTGATTGGACAAGAATACATCTAACGGACAGGAACGAATATGACAGATGCAAATGGTGGCCTCTGATTGGACAAGTCTTCTTGGATTGTAACACCAAGTGGATAGTGGAGATAATGACCAATGTTGCGTTCTTCGTGGTTAAACTGACCACCACCTCCATCGGATGAAAGTATTCACCCATGCACTGATAGATACTCAGAATGCGCAAACAACTATCTGAGGATATGTTGCCTCAACGGTATCCTGGCCTGCCCGACGATGATTAGAATAAACGGTTCAGATGGCACTTTCTGGAATGGAGACTTCTGATTGGACAAGAATACATCTAACGGACAGGAACGAATATGAAACATGCAAATGGTGGCCTCTGATTGGATAAGAATCTTCTTGAATTGTAAATATACCCACGCGGCTCCCCCAGCGTGGGTATGATGTAACATTGGGGAGAATAAACTATATGAAAAAAACTTCTTGTTGTTGTTGTTGTTCTCTCATGTGTCATCCTTGTTGTTGTTGCTGTTGTTGTTCTCTCTCCGGTCTATATCATGGCGTTATGTTAGAGTGTTAAGGTGTAACGACGAGCGTTGACGGGCATCACTGCATTTCGAAGAATTAGTGACAATTCCATGGAATATCAGAGCTTCTGAGCTATTTCACCGGGGCGTTGAAGCATTAAGAATGGTGTTGGTGGGCGTTGCTACAAGATGACACCTCACACGGTCCATTTGGACCGCGGATGGTCCATCTCTACACCAAATACCTTCCTGCACTGCCCCAAAAGGCACACTTTCGCTACAACTTGTACTAATGACGTCATCGATGACGTCACAGATGCTGTAAATATCCCTGAAATCGGGGTCTATACTCCGAGAGCTACAACATGACACATCCCATGACGCATTCGCAACGCGGATGGTCCATCTCTACACCAAATACCTTCCTGCACTGCCCCAAAAGGCTCACTTTCGCATTTAAAAAAAAAGAAAAAAAAGAATGAACACTAACAACCATTTTTTTAATTTTCTACTATTTTTTTACAATTTTTTTGAAATTATTGAAAAAAAGGGAAAGGGGGAAAGGGGGGAGGGACGGGTGAAAAGGGGGCGGGGCTGATTTTTTTTTTTAAAATTTAAAAAAAAAGAAAAAAAGAATGAACACTAACAACCATTTTTTTAATTTTCTACTATTTTTTTTACAATTTTTTTGAAATTATTGAAAAAAAAGGGGAAAGGGGGAAAGGGGGGGAGGGACGGGTGAAAAGGGGCGGGGCTGAATTTTTTTTTTTTTTTTTTTTAAATTTAAAAAAAAAGAAAAAAAATGACTGGTCAACAACATGGACAAAATTGTCCAGGAAGGACATAACCGAAATTTTGAATTTTGTTACGGAATTACATTTTGGTTGAATATTTCGTGGAATTGATGATTTAGGAATAAGTAATTCGGGCACTTTTTGTGACATAGCAAAACGAAGATGACAGCCGTTTCCCTTTTCGCTGCGATGGTTTACACGAAAAACCGGCTCAGTTATAAAAATCCATATCTCCGTAAATATGAAATGTCCAAACTTTTTACGTCAAGACAATATTCTCTTATATGTGTACTTCCTGTTTCCCGCAGGAATTTATGCAATATAAATTCTTTCCGCAATAAACTTACAATTTACTGGTAATGGTAACGAAATTCTCCGTCTCAATTTGAGCTGGATATGAAAACGCACTGAGTCACACGTGCACTCGCAACAATTCGCAACAGTGTAATGAAATGTGTTCATTTTTAGGCGCCCATTTTCTACGACCTATACAGCCAACGTGGTTTATTAATATGCACACACATATCTTTTTCTTATAGTTCATTGGCTGAACACCCTCTGTTTTACCACACCCACCCCACGTGGGTGTATGGGAGGGAGAAATTCATGTACCGTCACATCACCAGAAACAGAAAACCGCTGGGGTGTCGACACCATAACACCAGGCAGAGCCAGGAAACATGTGTGTGTGCCGTTGGCCGAAATTATTAGCTTGATAGTTTAGTGCGTTCATTTCATGCATGTAGTATACTGAAGACGGGATTTATACCGATGGAAATATCTGTGAATTTCGAAAAAATCCGTGACAAGCCAAGAAACAGAAAACCGCTGGGATGTCGACACCAAACCAGGGAGCATGTGTGTGCCGCTGACCAAAATCATTAGCTTCATAGTTTAGTGCGTTCATTTCATCCATGTGGTATACTGAACACCGGATTTACCGATGAAATATCTGTGAATTTCGAAAAAATATATATGGAATGAGATTCGTGGTGATACCCATATTTTTTTAGGATACGAATGCATCGTGATGAAGGCTTCATGGTGTGTTATACCCACCTAGGAAAAAAACAGCCCACAGATATGCATCAAACGTCCGGGAGTATGGAATATAGGTATACATCTGGACTAAACTCTTTTATCAGGTAAGCTAGACTTTAGTACTATACTTGCGTTGAAACCCATGCAGACAACCTATTCAAATTTCAATGCATTGGCAACATAGCGTCGCACGAAATATACGCGCCCCTGTTGACCAGGATTTTTTATACTCCCACAACAACAGACAATTTGAAGACAATTTTCTAGCGGGGTGTTTTCTTGAACATAATTGCTGTAATATACTCTTCTTTTTGTGGACGCTAAATATAGGGAGAAAATGGCAACATTGTGACCAAACCATAACAGTTGACAGCTGTAAAAATAGATACCGTGGCATAAAATGAGAGAGCATTTCAATCTGCCAATTTTCGAGATGAAAATTTTTTCTTGACGAAATAGAAATGAACGCGAATCTATATTCTACAAAACATTTTTTCTTGACGAAATAGAAATGAACGCGAATCTATATTCTACAAAACACTAGAAAATATTAGCGTAGGTGAATTTTTTTAGACTCATTTTAGACTGTTTTGTGCTTTCATCGAAAGTGAAACCACATCTCGAAAAGTGTGTAGCAGTGTCGATATAAATCTTCAACCTAGATGTAAAAATAGATACCGTGGCATAAATTAGAGAGAGCATTTCAGTACACCTCAAAAAAATGAAACCTGGACGGGTATCCTTCATCTCGAGGGGTCGCAAGTTCGATTCTTGCTTTCATTATGTGAGTATGTGTTGGACATGTGATCTTTAAATTTTATTATCACCAGACTAGCTTGAATGTTTTATGAACGCTAAATGTAGGGAGGGAGGGGGGAAAATGGCAACATTGTGGCCTAACCATAACAGTTGACAGCTGGAAAAGATGTAAAAATAGATAAAAATTAGATAGAGCAGCTCAATACACCTAAACGGTATAGTTCAACCCCACCCCCTCCCTGGCTTCACTTGGATACCTCACTCGACCCCATCGGACCATTTTATCTAGGGACTACTTTTCTCCGCGGAAGTTTGCCACGACCGAATCACCGCCAGACATGACCGCGGATAGACCGGCATCTTTCACAGCCGCCATCTTAAACCCACCACACCACACACCATCCACCCAGCCGCCATCTTCAAACCCCACCACCCACCACCACCATCCACACAGCCGCCATCTTAACCCCACCACCCACCACCACACAGCCGCCATCTTAAACCCACCACCCACCACCACACAGCCGCCATCTTAAACCCACCACCCACCACCACACAGCCGCCATCTTAAACCCACCACCCACCACCACACAGCCGCCATCTTAAGCCCACCACCCACCACCACACAGCCGCCATCTTAAACCCACCACCCACCACCACCATCCACCCACCAGCCGCCATCTTGGCTACACACACACCGCCATCCACCCACCAGCCGCCATCTTAAACCCACCACCCACCACCACCATCCATCCTCCAGCCGCCATCTTAAAACCACCACCCACCACCACCATCCACCCACCAGCCGCCATCTTAAACCCACCACCCACCACCACCATCCACCCACCAGCCGCCATCTTAAACCCACCACCCACCACCACCATCCACCACACACCACGTGACATCAATACTCGCTTCTGATTGGCTGATTGGTCTTTCTGCCGGAACTATGCACTCATTGACCTTTTGTCACCCTCCCGTGACCTCCCTAATATGCAAATTTCTGAGGTCAATTGGCCTTTAAAGACTCTTTGTATACTACTATGGAGCATTGTATTGCTGCAGGGACAAATCTCGGTGCGTCTCCTAGTAGCGCCGTGTGTGGGGCAGTGTATTGTTGCATATAGAAGTGTCGGTGCGTCTCTCAGTACTGCCGTGTGTTTGGCAATCTAGTGCTGCAGACAGAAATCTCGGTGCGTCTCCCAGTAATGCCGTGTGTGGGTCAGTATACGGCTGCAGTGAGAAATCTCGGTGCGTGTCCCAGTAATACCGTGTGTTGCGCATTGAATTGCTGCAGAGACAAATCTCGGTGCGTCTCGCAGTAATACCGTGTGTGGGGCAGTATATGGCTGCAGACAGAAATCTCGGTGCGTCTCCCAGTAATGCCGTGTGTGGGTCAGTATACGGCTGCAGACAGAAATCTCGGTGCGTCTCCCAGTAATGCCGTGTGTTGAGAATTGTATTGCTGCAGAGACAAATCTCAGTGCGTCTCGCAGTAATACCGTGTGTGGGGCAGTATATGGCTGCAGACAGAAATCTCGGTGCGTCTCCCAGTAATGCCGTGTGTGGAGCAGTATATGGCTGTAGAGAGAAATCTCAGTGCGTCTCCCAGTAATACCGTGTGTGGGGCAGTATATGGCTGCAGACAGAAATCTCGGTACGTCTCCCAGTGATCCCGTGTGAGGGGCAGTATATGGCTGCAGAAGGAAATCTCGGTGCGTCTCGCAGTAATGCCGTGTGTGGGTCAGTATATGGCTGCAGAGACAAATCTCGGTGCGTCTCCCAGTAATACCGTGTGTGGGGCAGTATATGGCTGCAGACAGAAATATCGGTGCGTCTCCCAGTAATCCCGTGTGTGGGGCAGTATATGGCTGCAGACAGAAATCTCGGTACGTCTCCCAGTGATCCCGTGTGAGGGGCAGTATATGGCTGCAGAAGGAAATCTCGGTGCGTCTCCCAGTCAGAGAATCCTGTTTGTGCGGCAGTATACGGCTGCAGACCGAAATCTCGGTGCGTCTCCCAGTAATCCCGTGTGTGGGTCAGTATACGGTTGCAGATAGAAATCTCGGTGCGTCTCCCAGTAATTCCATGTGTTCAGCATTGTATTGCTGCAGAGACAAATCTCGGTGCGTCTCGCAGTAATGCGGTGTGTGGGGCAGTATATGGCTGCAGACAGAAATCTCGGTGCGTCTCCCAGTAATGCCGTGTGTTGCGCATTGTATTGCTGCAGAGACAAATCTCGGTGCGTATCGCAGTAATGCCGTGTGTGGGGCAGTATATGGCTGCAGAGAGAAATCTCGGTGCGTCTCCCAGTAATGCCGTGTGTCGGTCAGTATATGGTTGGAGAGAGAAATCTCGGTGCGTCTCCCAGTAATGCCGTGTGTGGGTCAGTATACGGCTGCAGATAGAAAGCTCGGTGCGTCTCCCAGTAATGCCGTGTGTTTAGCATTGTATTGCTGCAGAGACAAATCTCGGTGCGTCTCGCAGTAATGCCGTATGTGGGGCAGTATATGGCTGCAGACAGAACTCTCGGTGCGTCTCTCAGTAATGCCGCGTGTGGGTCAGTATACGGCTGCAGATAGAAATCTCGGTGCGTCTCGCAGTAATGCCGTGTGTTTAGCATTGTATTGCTGCAGAGACAAATCTCGGTGCGTCTCGCAGTAATGCCGTATGTGGGTCAGTATATGACTGCAAAGAGAAATCTCGGTGCGTCTCCCAGTAATGCCGCGTGTGGGTCAGTATACGGCTGCAGAGAAAAATCTCGGTGCGTCTCCCAGTAATGCCGTGTGTTGAGCATTGTATTGCTGCAGAGACCAATCTCGGTGCGTCTCGCAGTAATGCCGTGTGTGGGGCAGTATGAAAACACGAGAGGAAATCTCAATTTATCTCAATGCCATTGTGTGGTCAATGCATATGGCTGCAGAGAGAAATCTCGGGTAAATCTATACAGTAATGCTGTGTGTCGGTCAGTATGCAGCTGCGATAAAAATCTCAGGTAAAATGCCAATGTGCGTGTGGGGCAGTATATGGCTGCAGATAGAAATCTCGGTGCGTCTCCCAGTAATGCCGTGTGTGGGCCAGTATATGGCTGCAGAGAGAAATCTCGGTGCGTCTCCCAGTAATGCCGTATGTGAGGCAGTATATGGCTCCTAACAGAAATCTCGGTGCCTCTCCCAGTAATGCCGTGTGTTGAGCATTGTATTGCTGCAGAGACAAATCTCGGTGCGTCTCGCAGTAATGCCGTGTGTGGGGCAGTATATGGCTGCAGAGAGAAATCTCGGTGCGTCTCCCAGTAATGCCGTGTGTGGGTCAGTATATGGCTGCAGAGAGAAATCTCGGTGCGTCTCCCAGTAATGCTGTGTGTCGGTCAGTATACGGCTGCAGATAGAAATCTCGGTGCGTCTCCCAGTAATGCCGTGTGTGGGGCAGTATATGGCTGCAGATAGAAATCTCGGTGCGTCTCCCAGTAATGCCGTGTGTGGGCCAGTATATGGCTGCAGAGAGAAATCTCGGTGCGTCTCCCAGTAATGCCGTGTGTGGGCCAGTATATGGCTGCAGATAGAAATCTCGGTGCGTCTCCCAGTAATGCCGTGTGTTGAGCATTGTATTGCTGCAGAGACAAATCTCGGTGCGTCTCGCAGTAATGCCGTATGTTAGGCAGTATATGGCTGCAGACAGAAATCTCGGTGCGTCTCCCAGTAATGCCGTGTGTTGAGCATTGTATTGCCGCAGGGACAAATCTCGGTGCGTCTCCCAGTAATGCCGTGTGGGTCAGTATATGGCTGCAGAGAGAAATCTCGGTGCGTCTCCCAGTAATGCTGTGTGTGGGTCAGTATACGGCTGCAGATAGAAATCTCGGTGCGTCTCCCAGTAATGCCGTGTGTGGGGCAGTATATGGCTGCAGAGAGAAATTTCGGTGCGTCTCCCAGTAATGCCGTGTGTGGGGCAGTATATGGCTGCAGACAGAAATCTTGGTGCGTCTCCCAGTATTTCCGTGTGTGGAGCAGTATATGGCTGCAGACAGAAATATCGGTGCGTCTCCCAGTAATCCTGTGTGTGGGGCAGTATATTGCTGCAGACAGAAATATCGGTGCGTCTCCCAGTAATCCCATGTGTGGGGCAGTATATGGCAGCAGACAGAAATCTCGGTGCGTCTCCCAGTAATCCCGTGTGAGGGGCAGTATATGGCTGCAGAAAGAAATCTCGGTGCGTCTCCCAGTAATCCTGTTTGTGCGGCAGTATATGGCTGCAGACAGAAATCTCGGTGCGTCTCCCAGTAATCCCGTGTGTGGGGCAGTATATGACAGCAGACAGAAATCTCGGTGCATCTCCCTGTAATCCCGTGTGTGGGAAGTATATGGCTGCAGAGAGAAATCTCGGTGCGTCTCCCAGTAATCCCGTGTGTGGGGCAGTATATGGCTGTAGACAGAAATCTCAATGCGTCTCAGTAAGACCAAACAACCCATATCGCAATGAACATGTGTGAATTTCCCAGTATGGACCTCTCCCCCTTAGCCAGTATGGGCCTGTGGGCCTATCCAGACCTCCGTGACTTTTTCGAAAAATTTCACCGCTTAGCTTCGGCACCCTTACCATCGTGTTTTTCGTGGCGAGACGTGAAAAACAAGACCAAACAACCCATAGTAAAATGCCCCCCCCCCCCCATATGACCATCCCCATGCCCCACACAGGCATTTTCCCCGTATAGATGCAAATGTGCGAATCAGGCCCTATTGTATAGGTAAAGTCCGTGTTCCGCTTTTTATATTTTCGGGGACAAAACCTCATTTTACATGCACCCACCCATGACCTGATAGACAGGTCCCGATAAGCCCGGGGACCGATATTAGCCCTTTTGGATAGGGTTGATAGGAGTTTTCCCCTATTTTAGGGGTAAAGTACGTGTTCCGCTTTTTTCTGTAGAAAGTTTTACATGCACACACACATGACTGGATGGCCCTGGAGGAGCGCTTCACTTTGGCACCTTACTCCACCCAATCGGTACACTAGGGGCCCCTGAAGATTGCCGAACATTCCAGATGATTCTCACGAAAACCCATGTATTTGGGACTACATTCTGTCCGCGGAAGCTTCTCCCCACCACCGCATCACCGCCAGACCGCATCACCGCGGAGGAATACATGCCCCATAGAAACCGGAAGTGACGTCACCATGGCAACCACTTGCGCAGAACACCTGTGCACACAGACCTGCGCACGCCCGTTTTTTTTGCGCATGCGCAGTCAGGAGCCATTGCGTCAATATAGCCTTTCTATACTACTTACCGGTACTCAACCTGTAACGTCTCCACAGAAGTAGTCCTATAGCTCTCAAAAAGAAAAAAAAAGAAATTGTGAGAAATATGTTCTCTCTACTCTTTCTATAAATTCACTGGAGAATATTAATACTTCTGCACCCTTCGAATTATCCGGCATTCCCACCATCGTACTAGACGTTTGACGACAATTAAACTTAAAATTCAGGTTCCTGGAGTTCTTGGAGTTCAGGTAGGTTGCTCTTAACTCATGGCCATAGACAAGGGAGGCATGGGGGGCAATAGCTCCCCCCTTCCCCCCAAATATTTGCAAGACAAAAAAAAGCAGACGTGTTTGTGAAATACACATTCCCCACTGCGTGTTTGTCAGAGGGAAAAGTGGTCAAGCGGAGGAAACGATGCATGTTTATGCATATAAATTCCCTCCAAAATGCACAAAACACGTATTCCCTCCAAAAACACAACCTGGATGTGTCGATGAGCTAATTAGTTTGCACAAGGTATTTTTTTGCGTTGACCATGCTTAAGGTTTAATAACCCTGGAAAGAAAATACCCACACACAAAACAAGGAAACATAAAAAAAAACTGGCTACAACGTGTGCGTTTTAACCCTACCTTTGGGAGGGGCACTTTCCGCCCCCCCCTCCCCCCGTTGTTTTTTTGCTCCTATCTCCGGAATTACAAAACAATGAGAGCTGAAACGCGTTGACTTTTCACATTATAATATTAGGGTCAATTTGAGCCTACTTGCATGACCACCCCCCCCGAGCAGAGCATAAAAATGGCGGCCATGTGGGGGTACCAGAAAAGTGATGTTTTAGTCATATTTCTTCAAAAATTACGCAAAAATTAAACATGTTGATTCAACGTGGTTCTATGCGTTTTACTGAAACCATATGTCTTAGTATCGTCAGAAAACATCCTCTCATTCGTTAAACTCCCTCTCGGTCATGTGGGGGACCAGAAAAATTGATGTTTTCGTCATATTTCTTCAAAAAATTTGCTTTTCTTTATAGAAAAGTGGACAAAACTTATTTTATTTCATATCAGAGTATTGTTTACTAATTTATCATGCAGTTTTTGCGAAGAAAAAATAAAAATGAAAAATTCCAACATATTTACCGCAAAACCGTCCAAAAATGCTCTTTTTGAAAGTTACGTCACAGTGACGTCATCATGGCGGCCATCGTGTATTTTTTCTTGTAGAGCTTGACCCAAAGCTATAGTGTGGTAAGTTTCAGCTCTCTAGCCTTAGCGATAGCGAAAATATATTAGAAAAAATATGGCTCAAAATGTGTGGCTGATCGCGGAGCTGACGTCACATCCGGTGATGTCACGATGACGTCACATTCGGGTCAAAGGTCACTTCCGGGTCAAAGGTCACGGTCAAAAATCACTTCCGGTGATGTGAAGAAGAGTGATCTCCCCCTACATAGCAGACCCCAGTGTCTGCCAATGTTAATCTGTACGGCTCATACTGGCTCAGTGGTCAATGTCGAACCAAATGGGAAACCCACACATGCTCATTGCGGTATGGGTTGTGGCATCTTGTTTTTCACGTTTCACCACGTGGAACACGATGGGTGGGGTCTAGACGCCATTGGTTGAATTTTTTTGAAAAAAGTCACTGTACGCATGCGCAGTATGCAGGAAGTCTTGGAGTAGACGTTTTGGGGTCGAGCTGGGCCACTATTGGTCCGATTGCGTCGTATGAGGTCTTATTTTGAAGATCTCGTGGCGGAGCATCCGACTGGACTAATGTATCGTCTGTTTTCAATATTCTGCGCATGCGCAGTCTGGCCGTTGTATAGAAAGCAGGCATTTTGGGGGTGCGTAGGGGTGTGTTTGGGGTAGAGATGGACCACTATTGGTCCGAATGGGTCGTGGGAGGTGTCAAAATGAAGCTCTTGTGGGGTAATCAGAATTGTGTGTTTTTTATTGCAAGTCGCTTCAATCTGCGCATGCGCAGTTGAGTGGAGTAAGTAAAGTGGTCATTTTAGGGGTGCGTGGGGGTGTGTTTGGGGTAGAGATGGACCACTATTGGTCCGAATGTGTCGTGGGAGGTGTCATTTTGTAGCTCTCGGAGTGTAGACCACTATTTGAGGGATGTTCACGTCATCTATGACGTTAGGCAGGCAGGCAGGCAAGTCTTGTTAACCTTCACGGGTACCCTGGTTTAACATCCGGGACCTCTCCAACATCCGGGGTTTTCCCCACCGGGCGTTCCATCCGGATTTTTCCCGGCCCAGCCGCGCGCATGCGCGGATTATCCGGCCGCACGCAAGAACACCTGATCTGGCGCCTACGTGTCTGTGTGACTGAGCTCACGTGCCGAACACCTGGCTCCGCGAAGGATTCTTGACCTTGAAAACTGTAACCACTGTAACCATAGACGTAAGGAATGCATGTACCATGAACCTGATAGTGTCGTGACCATGGTAACCGTCCGGGTTTTTCCATGTTATTCTATGGGGTTTCATTTAACCTGGGATTTTCCTATGGGTAGCTTGACGGGATTGAAATGTAACCTGGCCAGGGTGCATAGTCCCATTTGGCCAATGAGCGGTCGAAAAAATGAACCGATGAGCGGTCGATAAAAGAACCAATGGATTTGCCGGAAAAAAAGAGCCAATCGGTGGGCACCTCGTACGTTAGACAGCCAATCGACAAGCACCGGGTTTTTCCCTGGACCTTGAGGGGATTAAACTAAATTTACGATTTATCCCGAAAATATAAAAAGCGGAGCACGGACTTTAACCCTCAAAATAGGGAAACCCCTATCAACCAGGCCTACAGGGTCATATATAGACCGGAGAGAGAACAACAACAACAACAACAACAACAACAACAAGTGTTCATATAGTTTATTATCTCCTCCCGTACATGATACCCACGCTGGAGGAGCCGCGTTGGGTATGTTTAGAATACAAGTAGGCTCTTGTCCAATCAGAATCCGCCATTTGGCGCTGCATCTGCCGAATTCGTTCTTGCCCGTTACATGTACTCTCGGCTGCTCTTATCCAATCAAAAGCCGTCCTTTGAGAAAGTTTGGTGTTCGGTCATGTTCGCTCTAATCCGTATGTTCTTATCCTGGCCGGGCAGACCAGGATATTGTTCAGGCAGCATTTCCTGAAACAGTTGTTTGCATGGGGCATGGGAATGGACGCTTTGGGATCGAGATGAGCCAGTAGTGGGCGTACTGGGTCGGGGAGATTGCACGTTTTGGAATACGCTTTCTTTTATGGACAGTAACGCTCGCCCACGCGTAGCTTAACGCTTCTACGCCCCGGTGAATTAGCTCAGAACATGATTTTCATGGAAATGACATTAATTCATCGAAACGCGGTGACGCCCGTCAACGCCCGTCGTTACGCCTTAACGCCCGTCTCAACGCCTTAACGTCCGTCTCAACGCCTTAACGTCTTATCTTAACGCCTTAACACCCTAGCATAACGCCTTGCCGCTATGATGTAGACAGGCGAGAGAACAACAACAAACACAAGCATGACAGGTCAATCATTTTATTATCCCCTCCAGTACATCATACCCACGCTGGGGAAGCCGCGTTGGGTATGTTTACAATTCAAATAGGCTCTTGTCCAATCAGAAGCCGTCCTTTCAGAAAGTTCCATCTTTGCTCGGTGTGACCTAAGCATCGTCGGGCAGGTCAGGATATTGTTCAGGCAGTATGTCCTCAAACAGCTGTTTGCGAATTCTGATCACATTTTCCAGTGCCTCTGTGGGTGGTAACCACATATACTGACGCTTGGTCTTCATGATGGACCTGTGCGTGAGCTCGCCTTTCATTTCAAGCGGTAGTAAGGTATACTGTTCATAGATCGCCATGGCTGTTTTTTCTGATGCAGGGGCGTATCTCGGTGTACGCCTGTTGTAAGTTATCCTGTCCGGCGTCCTCGATCGCTGCAGCGTGAGTATTGATAGGTTCGTGCAGAATACCATCCCAGAAGGTAGGTTCTGCCTCACTTTCCTGGGATGTAGGCCGACTATCTGATGTCAAGCTCCCCGTATCAGTAGATAGACTCACAGCAATCTCGGTATCGGTATCAGTGGATACACTCTCAGCAGTCTCTGTTTCTGTACCAGTCGGTGGACTCTCATCAGTCTCTGTATCGGCTTCTTGTGCTTCGTAGTCTTCAATCCCATGTATATTTTTTTCGTATCGCATCATATCGTAATGTCTGGTGAACGTGCGTTCACACTCAGAGTAAGTCTAAGTCATGTTAACGACTGAACGCCGACTGTGCGTGTTTTGGGAATACACTTGCTTTTATAGACAGTAACGCCCGTCAACGCTAAGCTTAACGCTTCAACGGCCTGGTGAAATAGCTCAGAAGCTCTCATTTTCATGAATTGCCACTAATTCATCGAATGCGGTGACGCCCGTCGTTACGCCTTAAGGCCCGTCTCAACGCCCAATCTCAACGCCTTAACGCCTTTTAATGATGCCTTCAAACAAATGCTTCTTTTGAGCTATTGCTCTGACATGACACGGCTCTGACACCGCTTTCCAATTCATGCCCGAGTTTTTCAACATCGACGCTGTGTTTTCGATTGCCATATGAACCGGTTCCTTGTTTAACAATTTCATATGGGTCACGAGGTCGACATACTGCTGACGTAAAGCCCGTCGTAGTCTGGGTGCCTATCTGTTATGGGCTAACATTGTGGCTTCCTCTTTCGAATACCCTTTGTGTTGAAACTTGTTTTCTGTGGCCCTCAACGCCTCGCCCATCTCGGCGTCCATACGTTCTTTGAACAAATCCATCCATAGCCTCGAGGTCACATTATGTTCATTCCCTTGTACGGGTTTGGGTTGGTCCTTCATGATTGGGTGATATTCCAGGACTGAAGGTATGAAGAAGACTCGCTGTATGAGGGTGGGTTGCTGCTGCTGGACGGGTGCTGGCAGATGTGAACTCGGTGGATGGTGTAGGGGAATATGACGTTGCGGTCATCCCTCGCCGGGTAACAGGCGGGTCGTCAGCCGGCAATCTTCGGGGGTATGAGCTTATAAATCTACGAACAGATAGCCGTACGGACGACTTGTCGCCCCTTGAAACGCCTGCATGAAATGGTCGATGTTTTGAGGATAAATTCGACTACCAAACACACGGATTTTTGCTCTGTCCATGGTATTGGAGAACAACACAAAGTATTGGCGGTTCAAGGTAATATCTCTGGACGCCTTCCCTTGAGGAAAGAGCTTCTGGGTCAAATAGATGACGGACACATTTCGATGATGGTATGCTTTAGTAAACAAGTCGGCAACGTATGAACTGTCCTTGGCCGCACTCATCAAATCATCATGCACTACCACGTTGGTCTGCTCGGGGTCAAAGTAATACGGTTCGTCTATGTCGTGAGAAATCCCTGGGATGAAGTTCACATTCTGTAACCTTGTAGTTTCATAGGCGGGCTGCCATAGGCGGCTATGACGGAGCTGGGGTTGCACACCTCCCTCCTCATCACCCAGGACGTCTTTTCACATGTCGTAGAGCCGCTAACCGTCATTGTATAGGGATGCTCTATTCCACTTGTTGGACCTATAACGGGACTCGGCGGTGTCTCTTGGACGCGTTTGCATTGAATGTGTCTAAGCATACTATCGCGACAAGAGAAGGTTCTCTGACAGAACGTACACGTACAGGACATGTTGATCAGTCGACCAATACATATGGATTGATGAGGGACACGTGTCCATTCTTATATGTACAGACATCACCACCACCACCACCGGGCGTTGACGCCCGCCAACCCCCGGTGATGGTGGTAGCTCCCGTGGGGCGGAGCTCGGAGCTCCGGAGCTCTTCGAGCTCATAGCACGAGTGACGTCATCGTACGCATGCGCACGCATCTGTGGTGCACCCCATACCCTATAGCCCGTAGGGCATAGGGTACACCAGAGTGCGGCTCTATTTTTGTTTGGTCCAAGCGTTTGGCGGCAATCTTGAACTTACACAACAATGCTCGAGCTCCTGTTGCCCGAAACCGTTCAACCAATCATTCCAATACATAGGGCACATCATCTATGGATCGGGGTCTGTGTTGCTGTGTGAACAATATTGGAAACCTTCGACTAACCTCGAACCTCTGCCACCATGTGTAAGCTGAAAGTGAATAGGTCATCCATTGTTACAGTGCCCTAGCCTGTGTTACAATCCCCTAGCCTGTGTTAGGACCGAGATTTCTGTCTGCAGCCATATACTGTCCCACATACGGGATTACTGGGAGACGCACCGAGATTTCTGTCTGCAGCCATATATTGCCCCACACACGGGATTACTGGGAGAGGCACCGAGATTTCTGTCTGCAGCCATATACTGCCCCACACACGGGTTACTGGGAGAGGCACCAAGATTTCTGTCTGCAGCCATGTACTGCCCAACACACAGGATTACTGGGAGACGCACCGAGATTTCTGTCTGCAGCTATATACTGCCCCAAACACGGGATTACTGGGAGACGCACCGAGATTTCTGTCTGCAGCCATATACTGCCCCAAACACGGGATTACTGGGAGACGCACCGAGATTTCTGTCTGCAGCCATATACTACTCCACACACAGGAATACTGGGAGACGCACCGAGATTTTTGTCTGCAGCCATATACTGCCCCACACACGGGATTACTGGGAGACGCACCGAGATTTCTGTCTGCAGCCATATACTGCCCCACACACGGGATTACTGGGAGACGCACCGACATTTCTGTCTGCAGCCATATACTGCCTCACACACGGCATTACTGGGAGACGCACCGAGATTTCTGTCTGCAGCCATATACTACTCCACACACGGGATTACTTGGAGACCCACCGAGATTTCTGTCTGCAGCCATATACTGCCCCACACACGGGATTACTGGGAGACGCACCGAGATTTTTGTCTGCAGCCATATACTACTCCACACACGGGAAACTGGGAGACGTACCGAGATTTCTGTCTGCAGCCATATACTGCCCCACACACGGGATTACTGGGAGACGCACCGACATTTCTGTCTGCAGCCATATACTGCCCCACACACGGGATTACTGGAAGACGCACCGAGATTTCTGTCTGCAGTCATATACTGCCCCACACACGAGATTACTGGGAGACGCACCGAGATTTCTATCTGCAGCCATATACTACTCCACACACAGGAATACTGGGAGACGCACCGAGATTTCTGTCTGCAGCCATATACTGCCCCACACACGGGATTACTGGGAGACGCACCGAGATTTCTGTCTGCAGCCATATACTGCCCCACACACGGGATTACTGGGAGACGCATCGAGATTCCTGTCTGCAGCCATATACTGACCCACACACGGGATTACTGGGAGACGCACCGAGATTTCTGTCTACAGCCATACACTGCCCCACACACGGGATTACTGGGAGACGCACCGAGATTTCTGTCTGCAGCCATACATTGCCCCACACACGGGATTACTGCGAGACGCACCGAGATTTCCGTCTGCAGCCATATACTGCCCCACACATGGGATTGCTGGGAGACGCACCAAGATTTCTGTCTGCAGCCATATACTGCCCCACACTCGGGATTACTGGGAGACGCTCCGAGATTTCTGTCTGCAGCCATATACTTCCCCACACGTGGGATTACTGGGAGACGCACCAAGATTTCTGTCTGCAGCCATATACTGCCCCACACACGGGATAACTGGGAGACACATCGAGATTTCTGTCTGCAGCCATATACTGTCCCACACCCGGGATTACTGGGAGACGCACCGAGATTTCTGTCTGCAGCCATACAATGCTCAACACACGGCATTACTGGGAGACGCACCAAATTTTTTGTCTGCAGCAATATAAGTATCAAAACACGGTACTACTTGGAGACGCACCGAGATTTCTGTCTGCAGCAATACAATGCTCAACACACGGCATTACTGGGAGACGCACCGAGATTTCTCTCTGCAGCCATATACTGCCCCACACACGGCATTACTGGGAGACGCACCGAATTTTTTGGCTGCAGCAATACAAGTCTCAAAACACGGTACTACTGGGAGACGCACCGAGATTTCTGTCTGCAGCCATATACTGCCCCACACACGGCATTACTGGGAGACGCACCGAATTTTTTGGCTGCAGCAAAACAAGTGTCAAAACACGGCACTACTGGGAGACGCTCCGACATTTCTCTCTGCAGCCATATACTGCCCCACACACGGCATTACTGAGAGACGCACCTATATTTCTGCCTGCAGCAATACAATGCTTCATATACCACATTACTGTGAGACGCACCGAGAATTCTGTGTGCAGCAATACAATGATAAATTATTGGGAAAATAATTCCCGCTAAATACATGTCTTCTGTGCCATTTACGTGTTACTAGAAATCACAATAAGCAAATAGAAAAACAACAACAGCACGCTAACTTATGGCATTTGCAAAAATGATTCAATTTTCTGTTACAGCTGTGCAAATATTATGGTCGCAGTTTAAATAGGCAATTTAATACCATGATATACTTTTGGGTATATGTTCGATGCAAAAAGTACTGTGCAGAGTTGTGTCCCTTGATGACTGCGAGGCGCACTCCTGGGAGACGCATCGCTACTGCGAGACGCACCGGCTGCAAGCTGCAGTCATCCCTTATTCTAATCACAGCTCAGAACTGCCCTGCACTCAACTGAGCAGTACATGCCGGTTAGCAACAGCCTGGTTCCAAGAGGTAACTGGTTGATCACTGTTCAGCTACCATGCAGTACTATGCAGTCCGATTTCTTCTTGTACTGTACGGTATCCAATCAATACTGACCAGTTACTGAGTGGTACTGTGTGGATACGGGTCAGTACTGACTGGTACTGTACTGAGGTGTACCGTTCCGGGCCCTTTCTTGCGGTTACCATTCAGTTACCACACGGTACCAACATGTGGAAATTTGGCTGTGTAGACGATCTTCTAGCACTGGCTAATCCACTTTTAGCGACGCCGTGAAGGATATATATCTCGTTCAATTCACTGGATTTGAAGGAAACTACTGATAGTCCATATGGAACATCATATTTGACATATAACTTTACAAGAATGATAAGCAAGAGCTTATGTCGACTCTAGACGATTACAATTTTGACATAGTTAAATATTCAGTTCTGGATAACAATATTCCAGAATGACCGTCGTATACATATCTCGCCTGGTAGCATTTGCTAGATCCTGGGCAAAATGTGACGATTTCAATCAAAACCACAGGGCAGAGAATTGCCAAACAGGGCTATACCATCAATCGCCTCCATTCAAAGTTTTGTGATAAATATCGCACACTGACGGCAAAACGCGATCCTAGCGTGCAATATTTCTGGTGCTACATGTACGTTTCGTAAATTGTGTCAAAGTCGGCTTAACCCTGGGCTAGGGGTAGTTTTGACATCATGCGTTTTAAATTAGATTACTTTTTTAAATTTTGTGCTAATGCTGTTGTATGATTACGTGTTTGGATTATGAACACGGAAATTCTCTAACAGATGAGGCTGAATATTGAAATGAACGGTCGCCATGAAAGCTTTACCCAGATACATCGTACTCTAGAGAATGACATGACAATTCATTTGGATAAATAATACTGATAAATGATAAGGATTTGATAAGAATAACCTCATGATGTCTTATTGTGACGGCTTCTCTCTTGTGAGAAAACAACTTGCTTTTAATTTTCATTTCATGCATATTTGAAATTATTTCGATCATTGACGCGGAAATTTCTTGGTGGACGACGGTCGAATTTGAATGTCGGATCTGATGCTTACATGTATAAGTGAGAGATGTGACCGAAAATCGATTTAGCTCTTCAGGTTATTAGGCCCTATACCGTGGATTGAGCTTAAACTGTGCAGTCTGGTGACCGGTGAATGTGCCTGGAATCTCTACAAACAGAACCCGTTCAGTGGAACCGTCATAGATCGTATCCGACAACGTCGCACAGCAAACACCAAGAATAGTCACATGATACACCAACACGACTGACTACTTGAATTTCAGAAAGATGATGAAGTCATCTAGATAACGAAGGACGGTTTAGAGTTCAGGAAGCAGCTGACTATCCGAGACAGCCATGACCTTACCTGGAAATGGATATTTCACCGAGTTACAGGGAGAATATGTCGAAAGATATATCCATAATGAAATTCTATTTACCTGTTACAAACTTTAAAACCATATGATACAATCTAAGCAACAGCTACAGTAAAGCAAGCCTGGGAACTGTTGATGGCTTATAGGTGAAGCTAAGCTAACCCGTGTCTAAGTAGGGCCAACACAAAGAACTGAAACCAATTTTCAGCGAAAGTTTACCGACAGAAAGATTGATTCAACTGATGGAGACAGATAAAGCTAAGAAACAGTTCGAGTGTTAAGCCAATAAATTATTCCATATAGATGTACTGATATATTGTTGTTCCCAAAACTGTTTCAGGCAAACGTGACGTAGACTGTTCCAAGCCATATATCTGTGACTATTGCGTGCCACAACATTGCTACTACCATCCTGAATGCCATATGTGAGTATATATGTTCGCGTCGGCGTAATAAAGCAAATTTATAGTTAAAAATGTTGGCCATTTCCGATACCGTACAAGCTTACGATTCAAATGACTCATGCCGATTTCTACTTAGGCTCACGGATCATAGACCCAGCCACTGAATGACGTAAGACGTACGGAATATCACGTTGGGCACACTGGCTCTCGTCAGATCTCCGAAGTTAAGTAATCTTAAGTTCGACCAAAAGTTGAGTGGATCAATGGGTGCTGTAATGGCCGGGTTGATCAATGTCCAACGTAATAAGGACTGAGGGCGATAATTGTTGCTGCCCTAATGACTCGCCGCCGTGGCATCTGATTAAAAAGTATTCGATGTCATTCAGAGACCGCGATATAATACCCGAACGGAGCACGCACCAGGCCAGAAAAAGAGACACTGCAATGCACTGTATATACAATTGCATAGCACTGGACCTCGACTGATTATTCACAGGAATCATTTTGGGTGTTGGGATGTGTGATATATGATGGTTCCATTCTGGTTGAGCCGGTGTTCCAGCTAAATTTTAAAGCCAAAGGGCGCAATTCTCAGAGCGAGTGCATCAACGATTCCAAAAGAGCTTCTGGCATTGTTTCTGGTAAGAAATGGAGGAAGGACTGCAGCCTGCAGCCTGATCCAGCAATTGCCCGAGGGTGAGGCGAGGGCCCTTTCCCTTCCGAATACGACTCCGATGTATCCACTACAATGACATGTAGTCCTGACTTGGCGGAAGAAGTGAAAGATTGACGTTGAAGAGCGTTGTCCAGGTAGATGAGATACCCGAGATGCAGAAGTTCACGAGTGGGAGCGTCGGTCTTTCATTTAAGGGCCACAGTGCAGTCAATACACGAATAACGCGAATCGTCTTCTGCCTACGAGAAACCTTAGGTACTTTCTGTGGCGTGGAAGCCTGGTCACGTGGAGATAGGCATCGATTAAGACTATATTCATTATCCACTCTCCTGGTTGAATGAAGGTACTACAATCTACCATGAATCCATATGGTACTTGGATAACACAATTTTTTTGTTGATTCTGCGTAGATCATCCGAAGCTGTGCCCAATGTGCCCCGAGACCGTCTTCAAATTCGAGCAGAAAAAGCACTTTAAAGTTGCATTGTCGTTCCCTTTGTTTGTCTTGATCATTGACAGGGTATATGAGTTGGCACACTACTAGAGTTGCAAAGCAGATAGTTTGCAAATAAAGCTCCACAATTTAAGAAATCTTTTCTGTATTCACGAATAATACAATTTGCCAGAAATGCTTTTTAAAAGTCTTAATGCACTATTTCTCTTAAATTTTGACCCGGGTATTGTGGGGAATACGATAACGAACAATGTATAATGTCAATTTGTCATGTAATGTGAATTTGTCATGTAATGGCAATTTGTCGTGTAATGTCAATTTGTCATCTTGTATCAATGGTACAATATCTAAACATTTTAGTGTTTTTTCTCTCGATGGTAAAGCATAATCAAGTCTAATACAATAACCTCTGTTGACGTCTGTTTCAGAGATCCCCTCGTCCAGGGACCGCCCCAGGGAATCGTGGAAAAACGCTGTGGATGAAACTTGGGACAGAATTGTATTCCCGTACCAACTAGTTCTTAAATAAAACGTTTGTTTGATTAGGTTTTAAATGGTAAAGCATCCACTCAGCCCCCCTCAAATATAGTAGTTCATCCAGTTCTAAATATAAATTATCCAACAAATAGCAGGTAATGAAATATTGTATGAGGGGGTGCAAAAATAAAGCACAGTTTCTGGAGGTTCAAACGCACTCTATAATAGAAACGGCAAAGATAAACGTTTGCACTTTTGGATTTTGACGGTTAATGATATTGATGGGCCACTGTTGGCTATTGATGTCTGACTAGACGTAGTGATGCACCACAGCTGGCGATTACTGTCTGACTAAACACAGTGATGGATCACAGCCTGCTACTGATGTCTGACTAGACGTAGTGATGAACCACTGTTAGCTATTGATGTCTGACTGGACGTAGTGATGAACCACTGTTGGCCATTGATGTCTGACTAGACGTAGTGATGGACCACAGCTGGCTATTACTGTCTGACTAAACGCAGTGATGGATCACAGCTTGCTACTGATGTCTGACTAGGCGTAGTGATGAACCACTGTTGGCTATTGATGTCTGACTAGACGTAGTGATGGACCACTGTTGGCTATTGATGTCTGACTAGACGGAGCGATGGACCACTGTTGGCTATTGATGTCTGCCTAGACATAGTGATGGACCACTGTTGGCTATTGATGTCTGCCTACACATAGTGATGGACCACTGTCGGCTATTGATGTCTGACTAGAGGTAGTGATGGACCACTGTTGGCTATTGATGTCTGACTAGACGGAGTGATGAACCACTGTTGGCTACTGATGTCTGACTAGACGGAGTGATGAACCACTGTTGGCTATTGATGTCTGACTAGACGGAGTGATGGACCACTGTTGGCTATTGATGTCTGACTAGACGGAGTGATGGACCACTGTTGGCTATTGATGTCTGACTAGACATAGTGATGGACCACATCTGGCTATCGATGTCTGACTAGACGTAGCGATGGACCACTGTTGGCTATTGATGTCTGACTAGACGGAGTGATGGACCACTGTTGGCTATTGATGTCTGACTAGACATAGTGATGGACCACATCTGGCTATTGATGTCTGACTAGACGTAGTGATGGACCACTGTTGGCTATTGATGTCTGACTAGACATAGTGATGGACCACATCTGGCTATTGATGTCTGACTAGACGGAGTGAAGGATCACATCTGGCTATTGACGTCTGACTAGATATAGTGATGGACCGCATCTGGCTATTGATGTCTGACTAGACGGAGTGATGGACCACTGTTGGCTATTGATGTCTGACTAGACGGAGTGATGGACCACTGTTGGCTATTGATGTCTGACTAGACATAGTGATGGACCACTGTTGGCTATTGATGTCTGACTAGACGTAGTGATGGACCACTGTTGGCTATTGATGTCTGACTAGACATAGTGATGGACCACATCTGGCTATTGATGTCTGACTAGACGGAGTGAAGGATCACATCTGGCTATTGACGTCTGACTAGATATAGTGATGGACCACATCTGGCTATTGATGTCTGACTAGACGTAGTGATGGACCACTGTTGGCTATTGATGTCTGACTAGACATAGTGATGGACCACATCAGCCTATTGATGTCTGACTAGACGGAGTGATGGACCACTGTTGGCTACTGATGTCTGACTAGACGGAGTGATGAACCACTGTTGGCTATTGATCTCTGACTAGACGGAGTGATGAACCACTGTTGGCTATTGATGTCTGACTAGACGGAGTGATGGACCACTGTTGGCTATTGATGTCTGACTAGACGGAGTGATGAACCACTGTTGGCTATTGATGTCTGACTAGACGGAGTGATGGACCACTGTTGGCTATTGATGTCTGACTAGACGGAGTGATGAACCACATCTGGCTATTGATGTCTGACTAGACGTAGCGATGAACCACTGTTGGCTATTACTGTCTGACTAGACGTAGTGATGGGCCACTGTTGGCTATTGATGTTTGACTAGACATAGTGATGGACCACTGTTGGCTATTGATGTCTGACTAGACGGAGTGACGGACCACTGTTGGCTATTGATGCCTGACCAGACGGAGTGATGGACCACATCTGGCTATTGATGTCTGACTAGACGTAGCGATGAACCACTGTTGGCTATTACTGTCTGACTAGACGTAGTGATGGACCACTGTTGGCTATTGATGTCTGACTAGACATAGTGATGGACCACTGTTGGCTATTGATGTCTGACTAGACGGAGTGATGGACCACTGTTGGCTATTGATGTCTGACTAGACATAGTGATGAACCACTGTTGGCTATTGATGTCTGACTAGACGGAGTGATGGACCACTGTTGGCTATTGATGTCTGACTAGACGGAGTGATGAACCACTGTTGGCTATTGATGTCTGACTAGACGGAGTGATGGACCACTGTTGGCTATTGATGCCTGACTAGACGGAGTGATGGACCACTGTTGGCTATTGATGTCTGACTTGACATAGTGATGGACCACATCTGGCTATTGATGTCTGACTAGACGTAGCTATGAACCACTGTTGGCTATTGGTGTCTGACTAGACGGAGTGATGGACCACTGTTGGCTATTGATGTCTGACTAGACGGAGTGATGGACCACTGTTGGCTATTGATGTCTGACTAGACATAGTGATGGACCACTGTTGGCTATTGATGTCTGACTAGACATAGTGATGAACCACTCTTGGCTATTGATGTCTGACTAGACGGAGTGATGGACCACTGTTGGTTATTGTTGTCTGACTAGACTGAGTGATGGACCACTGTTGGCTATTGATGTCTGACTAGACGGAGTGATGGACCACTGTTAGCTATTGATGTCTGACTAGACGGAGTGATGGGCCACTGTTGGCTATTGATGTCTGACTAGACGGAGTGATGGACCACTGTTAGCTATTGATGTTTGACTAGACGGAGTGATGGGCCACTGTTGGCTATTGATGTCTGACTAGACATAGTGATGGACCACATCTGGCTATTGATGTCTGACTAGACGTAGTGATGGACCACATCTGGCTATTGATGTCTGACTAGACGTAGTGATGGACCACTGTTGGCTATTGATGTCTGACTAGACATACTGATGGATCTGGCTACTGACAGACGGAGTCTGCCTATTGATGTCTGACTAGACGGAGTGATGGACCACTGTTGGCTACTGATGTCTGACTAGACGGAGTGATGAACCACTGTTGGCTATTGATCTCTGACTAGACGGAGTGATGAACCACTGTTGGCTACTGATGTCTGACTAGACGGAGTGATGGACCACTGTTGGCTATTGATGTCTGACTAGACGGAGTGATGAACCACTGTTGGCTATTGATGTCTGACTAGACGGAGTGATGGACCACTGTTGGCTATTGATGTCTGACTAGACGGAGTGATGAACCACATCTGGCTATTGATGTCTGACTAGACGTAGCGATGAACTACTGTTGGCTATTGATGTCTGACTAGACGTAGCGATGAACTACTGTTGGCTATTACTGTCTGACTAGACGTAGCGATGAACCACTGTTGGCTATTACTGTCTGACTAGACGTACTGATGGACCACTGTTGGCTATTGATGTCTGACTAGACATAGTGATGGACCACTGTTGGCTATTGATGTCTGACTAGACGGAGTGATGGACCACTGTTGGCTATTGATGTCTGACTAGACATAGTGATGAACCACTGTTGGCTATTGATGTCTGACTAGACGGAGTGATGGACCACTGTTGGCTATTGATGTCTGACTAGACGGAGTGATGGACCACTGTTGGCTATTGATGCCTGACTAGACGGAGTGATGGACCACTGTTGGCTATTGATGTCTGACTTGACATAGTGATGGACCACATCTGGCTATTGGTGTCTGACTAGACGGAGTGATGGACCACTGTTGGCTATTGATGTCTGACTAGACGGAGTGATGGACCACTGTTGGCTATTGATGTCTGACTAGACATAGTGATGGACCACTGTTGGCTATTGATGTCTGACTAGACATAGTGATGAACCACTCTTGGCTATTGATGTCTGACTAGACGGAGTGATGGACCACTGTTGGTTATTGTTGTCTGACTAGACTGAGTGATGGACCACTGTTGGCTATTGATGTCTGACTAGACGGAGTGATGGACCACTGTTAGCTATTGATGTCTGACTAGACGGAGTGATGGGCCACTGTTGGCTATTGATGTCTGACTAGACGGAGTGATGGACCACTGTTAGCTATTTATGTCTGACTAGACGGAGTGATGGGCCACTGTTGGCTATTGATGTCTGACTAGACATAGTGATGGACCACATCTGGCTATTGATGTCTGACTAGACGTAGTGATGGACCACATCTGGCTATTGATGTCTGACTAGACGTAGTGATGGACCACTGTTGGCTATTGATGTCTGACTAGACATAGTGATGGACCACATCTGGCTATTGGTGTCTGACTAGACGGAGTGAAGGATCACATCTGGCTATTGACGTCTGACTAGATATAGTGATGGACCACATCAGGCTATTGATGTCTGACTAGACGTAGTGATGGACCACTGTTGGCTATTGATGTCTGACTAGACATAGTGATGGACCACATCTGCCTATTGATGTCTGACTAGACGGAGTGATGGACCACTGTTGGCTACTGATGTCTGACTAGACGGAGTGATGAACCACTGTTGGCTATTGATGTCTGACTAGACGGAGTGATGGACCACTGTTGGCTATTGATGTCTGACTAGACGTAGTGATGGACCACTGTTGGCTATTGATGTCTGACTAGACGTAGTGTTGGACCACTGTTGGCTATTGATGTCTGACTAAACAGAGTGATGAACCACTGTTGGCTATTGACGTCTGCCTAGACGGAGTCATGGACCACTGTTGGCTATTGATGTCTGACTAGACGTAGTGATGGACCACTGTTGGCTATTGGTGGCTGACTAGACGTAGTGATGAACCACTGTTGACTATTGATGTCTGACTAGACGTAGTGATGGACCACTGTTGACTATTACTGTATGACTAAACGCACTGATGGATCACAGCTTGCTACTGATGTCTAACAAGACGTAGTGATGAACCACTGTTGGCTATTGATGTCTGACTAGACGGAGTGATGGACCACTGTTGGCCATTGATGTCTGACTAGACGTAGTGATAGACCACTGTTGTCTATTACTGTCTGACTAGACGTAGTGATGGACCACTGTTGGCTATCACTGTCTGACTGACTAAACGCACTGATGGATCACAGCTTGCTACTGATTTCTGACAAGACGTGGTGATGAACCACTGTTGGCTATTGATGTCGGACTAGACGTAGTGATGGACCACAGCTGGCCATTGAGAGAGATTGAGAGACAGAGATAGATTTATTTAACGTCACGTTCAGCAATGTTTCAGCTATATAGTGACGAACAACATAAATCTCTATCTAAAGATGAAATATCTAACAACAAAATTATATCACAAATCAATCGTCGAACAATCCTTAACCAAATATCTTATGAGAATTTCCTGTCAATGCTTGCGGCGTACATGTTAACATTATAAACACATCACCAATCAATCGCTGACAAACCTTCTCTTATGAGACTTTCTTCTTAATTTCATGCTCGTTCTGGTGCCCTCTGAATTCAATCATCATAAATACGCCTACTTACTCCCAAACTTCATTTTCTATGGAAGATTTATTTAACAATCACAAAACGTTTCTCAGGGAAAGAGGTATTTATCTTCCAACCAATTATAACGACATACCAAAAGTATACTGGACTCCCAAAATGCATAAATCACCATACAAAGCTAGATTCATAGCTGATTCTAGAAACTGCACCACCAAGCTTCTTTCACCCCTATTGACGAGGGCCCATCAGGAGGTAAAAGTATTTTGGGAAAGGTATTGCACCACTATTTCTAGTCGCTCTGGAGTTGAATGTATGTGGATATTGAAAAACTCAATATGTCTTACGGAAGAACTTGATGCTAAAGGTCACATACCGTACAGACATGTATCCACATGGGATTTCTCGACTCTCTATACTACAATCCTCATCAGGACCTTATTGATCGTCTAAGTTCATTAATAGTATCTGTGTTCAAGAAAACTGATCGTAGATATATTAATGTCGGAAGCCATAAAGCATTCTTTAGCTCTACTACATACAAGAGATATCATTCATGGGATGTTTCTTTCTTTATAGAGTTGCTTGAATTTCTCATTAAACATATCTATGTATAGATGTATCTGTATATGTTCTCTTATGAATATGACTATATGCAGGCGCTTTCAAAAACCGATCCATTCAAAGCCCGTTCCTTCTCATTCACCAAACGCTATATAGACGATCTTCTCGCTGTGGATAATCGCTATATAAATGACACAGTGAAGGATATATATCCACCTTCACAGGATTTGAAGGAAATTACAGATAGCCCTACGGTCACATCATATTTAAATCTATATCTCTATAAAAATGAAGCGGGCATTCTCTATCGTCGACTTTATGACAAAGGAGATGATTACAATTTCGACATCGTAAACTATCCCTTTCTGGACAGTAATATTCCAGAGGGACATGCATATGGCGTATACATATCTCACCTAATAGCATTTGCTAGATCCTGTGTTAAATGTGACGATTTTAATCAACGTCACAAAACATTGTTGCAGAAACTTATAAAACAGGGCTATTCCACCAAGCGCCTCCACTCAAAGTTTCTCAAATTTGGCGATAAATATCGCATGCTGATAGCAAAATACGAGCGTAGCGTGCAAGATATATGACGGTACGTTTCGTAACTTACCCGGGGCTAGGGGCCGTATGAACCCATGTACTTCAAGATCCTCATGGTGCTCATGCGAACAGTCACAATCAAAGCGTGACTGAGATACATCATTCTCTAGATGACGACTTTACAACGATTATTATGGATTAAGAATACTGATCAGTGATACGAAATATATATTTTTGGAACATCATGATGTCTTGTCGGCATCATTGAAAACTGTTGACCGCGCTTCTCTCTTGCAGGAAACTAGCCTATGTTTATGTATACTATGATTGTCTTTTTGAATTTGGTGCTAATACTGTTATATGGAATATGGAATAGGTCTTTGGATTATGGACGCGGATATTCTTTAATGGACGACGACTGAATTATGATTGACGGACTAGACGCTTGTAATGTTCATATACTAAGCAATGGGGAAAGTAAAATCGGTCTCAAACATTAAAGTGCAAAATAACACTTTCATGATTATCACTCAGACTCAGGTACTCTATAAACTCTTTCCCCAGATCACCATCATCATTGTACAAAACCATTGTCTTTTTCTTAGATTTCTAGGTGAATTCACACGAATATATCGCCGTCTGAATTTTCCAGTCGGAAACTTCTAGCTCTCTGCGCGCCATGTTGGTGACGTCACTCTATACGGTTAACATGGCGCGTTTAAAGTGGAAGTCGTCTGGGAAATTCAGACGGCGATATATTCGTTACTATTTCACAATAGTGTGCAAGATTTTGAAATAGTGCGCAGGAGGGGATAGAGATTAGATGTACGGCAGGTTCAGAGGTGGGTGATTCGTAATAAAATTATCTAAAACCCTCGCTGGAGGTGACTGGGGCCGACCTATAGCCCTCATACTCTTGAGGGCTATATATTATTTAGCTACCAAGACGGCGCCGATGACCAAATGAATGACATCGATCGGAAACACGGTGAAGAACAATCAGCACTTTACAATTTACATCAACATCTACACAGTCCGTCTGATACGGCTAATCGTCTAGCTGATCCGTATCTGCCAGCAAAAACACTTTTCGCACACCTCCTTTAAACGGTGCTCTCACCCGCTCGATGTCCAACACTTTACTAAAATCCCTACAAAAACTCTACAACACCTTCATCATCAGCGAACGAAGACAATTCTACCGCAAAATCGTCGACGGTCAAAGCATCACACCGCAAGTCTTAGAAAAGAACGCAACAAACCATCACGAAAA
This sequence comes from Hanleya hanleyi, assembly GCA_036873755.1. Taxonomy (NCBI): domain Eukaryota; kingdom Metazoa; phylum Mollusca; class Polyplacophora; order Lepidopleurida; family Hanleyidae; genus Hanleya; species Hanleya hanleyi. The sequence continues at coordinate 21,039 of JAVTVY010013204.1, read as the reverse complement.
CTGGACGTCAACCCCAAAGACTTTTCTTCTACCCCGATTTCCTGTCGAGCTAGTAAAAAAATGTATAGCCAACCGAGCGAGAAGGACCTTTGATTGAGAGCCTCAGTGTTTTGAGTAAGCAGTCACGGTTAATCGTCGATAGACAGGAGCACAGGGAAAAAACACGTATGTCAGCACACACAAACAATATGCAGATGACAGTCACACATACGAAGAATACTGATGAGCACAGGTAGGGGAGATTGAGGTACAGTGAGACATGGGGCACAGTGGAACAAGCCATTTAGCTCCTATGCTAAGTAAGGAATCACATAACATTATTATCAGCAGAAAGCTACCACCCCCATACAACATCTATATTCTTTATAAGTAAAAGCTATCTGACAGTGATAAAAAATTAGGAGCAAAAAACTGTTTTTGAACAGTCCATGTAAATTTTAAGGACCGAGGATGATATTTTGCTATATCAAGTTTTCTACGGCACTTCCTTACTGTTTGCTACTCTGGATAGGGGATGAACAAAGGTTCAGTTTAATTGTATCGATTATTATCTCAGATGTATCTATTTGTGTTTTTCACAAAACGGCAAAAATCATGCACATGTATGGCAGGCGATCTGTTGCAATATTCAATTTTTCACGTTTTTATCCTATTAATCATTTTATACATTCAAAAATCGAGCAATTCGTTCAATTTTTACGAATATTTTTACGAATATAGAATATATATGTTCAATAATGTTTTATATTTTCAATTCAACCGATATATAGTATATATAGCATTGAAACTAAGTATTCAATCATTGAATATAATTATTCATTCATTGAATACTTATATTCAATGATTGAATACTTACATTCAATGATTGAATACTTATATTCAATGATTGAATATAATTATTCAATGATTGAATATGATTATTCAATGATTGAATATAAGTATTCAATGATTGAAAATAAGTATTCACTCACTGAACATAATCATCGAATATACTATTCCATCATTGAATATACTATTCAATCATTGAATATACTAAATTCAATCATTGAATATACTATTCAATCATTGAATATACTATTCAATCATTGCAAACAATAATATTTACATGTTCAAAGGAAATGATGAGATAGCTTTTACTTGACCAATGACATTATGAGTTATCCTGTCCCTGCTCGTTTGATGCTGCATTTTATCCTGTTTCCTGGAGAAAATGCCACACGACCGCAAAGCCGCCAGGAAACAGGATAAAATTCAGTATCAAACGAGCAGAGACAGGATAACGAATTTATTTCTACGAGCAGCTTTTTCAACTCGGGAAAGTTGCGAGGTAAAGTGGGTCTAAAAGTGGCTAATCAAATACGACAAAAGTGATAATGAAAACGGCTGAAGACGCGTCAAATATTTTGAAATATTCGGAATCATCATGACTTCTGCTCGAAATGATAAGTCAAAAGACCGTACAGTGCTAGAGTCTGATCGCCAACTCTTCGGCTGATCGGTCGAGCTTGGGGTCGAGTCGGCGAAAAGACGGCACAGTTTTCGAACAAAAAAACGTCTGAAAATAGTCAACCTTGAATTAAACAACGTATTCTAAGAATGTTTTCTATCTGCTAACAGTATTTTGATTCATGTAACCTAAAATTGTACACGTCAAATAAGAATAAACGCGAATATCAGGGGTAAACTTCCACATCATTCACATATCAAACTGCACTGGCTGACCGCAGTTTGTAATGTAAACAAACATGGCAGCTGGAGTGTTCTGTCAGCGACAGAACTGGAAATAAAGGATATGTCGGATATCAACTTTGTTTAATCTGACCGATAATATGTTCCTGGAATATATGGAAAAGGGAGTGTACTGTGACTGTGAGTAACAGTCGACGAAAGCCGCCTGACGCTTGACTTCGCTTCGACGATCTCGCCTCGGTACGATCACATGCGCCGGTACAATGTGAATGATGTGGAAGTTTACCCCTGATATTCGCGTTTATTCTTATTTGACGTGTACAATTTTAGGTTACATGAATCAAAATACTGTTAGCAGATAGAAAACATTCTTAGAATACGTTGTTTAATTCAAGATTGACCATTTTCAGACGTTTTTTGTTCGAAAACTGTGCCGTCTGTTTCACTGACTCGACCCCAGCTCGGCCGATCAGCCAAAGAGTTGGCGATCAGACTCTAGCGCTGTACGGTCTTTTGACTTATCATTTCGAGCAGAAGTAATGATTTCTTGTCATATTTCTATGAAATATGACCAAATCTACAATGCTGATTCCGAATATTTCAAAATATTTGACGCGTCTCCAGCCGTTTTCATTGTCACTTTTGTCGTATTTGGTTAGCAAGTTTTAGACCCACTTTACCTCGAAACTTTCCCGAGTTGAAAAAGCTGCTCGTAGAAATAAATACGTTATCCTGTCTCTGCTCGTTTGATACTGAATTTTATCCTGTTTCCTGGCGAATGCCACACTCCCGCTTCGCGGTCGTGTGGCATTTTCGCCAGGAAACAGGATAAAATTCAGTATCAAACGAGCAGGGACACGGTCGTGTGGCATTTTCGCCAGGAAACAGGATAAAATTCAGTATCAAACTCGCAGGGACAGGATAACTTATATTATCAGGGGTAAACTCCCACATCATTCACATATCAAACTGCACTGGCTGACCGCAGTTTGTAATGTAAACAAACATGGCAGCTGGAGTGTTCTGTCAGCGACAGAACTGGAAATAAAGGATATGTCGGACATCAACTTTGTTTAATCTGACCGCTAATATGTTCCTGGAATATATGGAAAAGGGAGTGTACTGTGACTGAGTAACAGTCGACGAAAGCCGCCTGACGCTTGACTTCGCTTCGACGATCTCGCCTCGGTACGATCACATGCGCCGGTACAATTATTCTTGCGACGACCTGAAATGGAAGACGCCCGTCCATTGGCTGTGTTAACTGCCAATGAGAATTGAATATAAAATCCGAACATTGAATACTCCATTCAAAGAATTGAATACTCCATTCAAAGAATTGAATACTCCATTCAAAGAATTGAATATTATATTCAAAGAATTGAACATTATATTCAAAGAATTGAACATTATATTCAAAGAACTGAATATTATATTCAAAGTATTGAATATTATATTCAAAGAATTGAACATTATATTCAAAGAACTGAATATTATATTCAAAGTATTGAATATTATATTCAAAGAATATTATATTCAAAGAATTGAATATATATTGTGTTAAACTATTTATTTTCATTGAATATCGCTAGGTGCATGAAATTTTGCATTCAGAGACAGGATTATTATCTTCAAAGAAAGGAGAATTATTTTATTTTTTTGTCATAGAATATTGCAACATTCCGCCAGCCATACACATGGGGCGGACTGGGACACTCTCGTGGGGCACACTGGGACAATAGTAATCAAATGGTGAAATTTACTTTCATTATAAAATGTTATCAAAATGTATTATTTTGTTTCCTAGATACATTGTAGTAGTGATAACTAATCTCGTCGGATTTGATGAGTTATCAGGGTCATTCTCACAGAAAGGCACATTTTCACTTGGGGAAATATGTCAAAATCAACATCACCAATGACTACAGAATTTGATTGCAACAGATTCTCCATTGACAAAACTCTTTATAATGCATACAATAAATGCAGACATTCCGAACAATAAACTTTTCGTAACACTTAACGGTGGAGTTGTCTTCAATCATGTCAGTGGTGTTACACAGGAATGATCAGTATATTGGGCACTAAGAGAACAGAAATAGGAAGATATACACATGCTGGGCAATAGATTGCATGTAACTATGACTATTGATAAAAAAATATTGAAGTTAGGAAAACAAGTTTGTTTTTAATATCCTAATTATGCTACTTAGCTCACCAAAATAAGCCAATTGGACCGCATGTATCAACCATTCATGTAGATTCTGTATAATAAAACCTATTTATTCTTGATGCTGACTTTAAACTAATCGAGTTTGTTTCTTTTTCAAAATATGGGACAATTTAAACAAGTGTTTCTGAATTTCTAGACCATTCTTGCATCCGTAACACCACTGACAATCCGGTAACACCACTGGCCTCGTGTAACACGTACCACTGATTAATTTGTTCATAGACGCAAAAATGCAGTTGCAAGTGAAGAATATTTAGGGGCAAAACAGGTATATGAAAAGCCTTCTGATAAAACTGCTTCTTCTTCTTCAAATAGTTATCTAACTGAAATGTAACACCAGTGACAACCCGGTAACACCAGTGACCTCGAGTAACACCACTGACCTCGTGTAACAACAGTGACCAATTTGTTCATAGAGGCAAAAATGTAGCCGTGAGTGAAAGCGATCTAGGGGCAAAACACGTATATGACAAGACTCCTTAACTTAGTATTATTGGGAAGAAAGGTAAATTCAAGTTGTACTGAAATTTGGAGCAAAATCATCATAATTGTCAATGGTGTTACCCTACAAATAGTAACACCACTGACAGGTAACACCACTGACATTTTGGAAGGAATCAATTGTTGCTCCCTCGTATATTGTCGTGACGGTCCAAGAACAATGATTTTGTAATTCATACGCACATTTCTTTATTACCAGTTAATATTTTTACTCGGGAGCCACTACATGTTGATCCTGAGACGGAACACCACTGACCGGTAATAAACATACGCTGAAAATTTGGAGCTAGAAATGACAGAAATACTGAAAAGAGTTTCATAAAACACTTCTTATGGAATCTCAAGTTTACCCGCACTTGGAAAAGAAGCCGCCTGGTGGCAAATCTTTGTTTCTAATTTAAGCGTTCGCATTTTGGCTCCGATTTCAGTTACAGTAACACCAATGACCCGAAAACCAGTTACAGACCTTTGCCCATGCCATTTTCACAAGATAATCTGCTCTTGTACAAAATATATTCATATATTGAAAGAACAGATGCAGCTGGTTGCCAAAAAGGTAGAATAATGTAGAACAAAAGAATTTTTGGCAACTTTATCGTGGTATCAAGTAGGTCACTACAGCCAGTTACAGGTCTATTTTACCCTAAATTAAGGGTTCTGGTGAAAATTTATCCGAAAAAATCAATCGGGAGAGTGCTTTCAATGAGTTATTCGTACTCTACTAAATGAATACTACGAACAATCTGAATTTTTTTCAGCCATAAGACTGGTTAGAAGAGAATTTGGGTCGAATGACACGAATTGCGTCTTTCCGTGAGAATGACCCATCACTAACAATTTCAAAGTCAAATACTTCCGTTGGAATGGAAATGCACGCAAACTATTTTTTCTTCAAATTTGGCCTCTGAGAAATAGTTTATGTAATGCAGGCCAAAAGAGCAAGTAACTTAGCCATCACTGTTGAATCTTATAAACTCATATGAAAAATAACAGTATATACTTGATCTAAAATGAATTTTGATTATCGTCCTACTTCACGCCAGTGGGTGTCCCAGTGATCCCCAAACTTGGGGAAAACTGGAACACTTTTTTTACTTTTTAAACTGTAATTCCGGAGAAAAGAATAGCAGATATTTCAGAATTGTTTTTTGCAAAAAAAGTGGAAAATGTTCCAGTGTACCCCAATCTCCTCTACACAAGGCAGCGCGTAATACCCTGCTTGAACCAAAATGTCAGCAAAACTGAACAGACTTTCAACGTTCATAGCACACTAAAAACACACATTACAAGCATAGAATTTGACATGCAGTCAGACGACAAATTCACGAAACCACAGTACAAAAATCCAAGCGAAACTCAATCCACAAATATACGAAAATTAAACGGACTGATTCAAACACGTACGAATAGATCAACTGGCTTTTTCGCCATGTACGTCCGCCCGTCCGTCCGTTAACGCATTTTAGGCAAAACCGCTTAAGACACAACCACCAAACACTTATTTATCTAGTGCCGAGTCAGACGCCTATCGAAAGTTGGTCCCCTCGGCCCAGAGTTATGCCCCTTTACAGATATATTAATTTCTATTTTTGTCCTATATGCCCGAATGTAACCAACTATATCTGCAGAACTGTGTTCGGTATAGCTACTATATTTTCAACACTTATTCATCTAGTGCCGAGTCAGACACCTATCGAAAGTGGCTCCCCTCGGCCCATATTTTACAGAGTTATGCCCCTTTACAGGTATATTAATTTCTATTTCTGTCCTATATGCCTGAATGTAACCAACTATATCTGCAGACCTGTGTTCGATATAGCTACTTTATTTTGGAAACTTATTTATATTGTTGTATTCTACAAGCCAACAAAGGATTATCACCTCGGTTTTTGGAGTTATGCCCCTTTGGATGTAATAATCTCCGATTTTGTTATCTGTAGCTGAATGCATGTACAAGTTATATCTGCAGATCCATGTTCGGTACAGCTTATTGGTCTCGGTTCTTATTTTACAGAGTACTAAGTCAGACACCTATCAAAAGTGGCTCCCCTCGGTCCATATTTCCCTTACGGAATTGCAGCATGGGCTGCAGTGCAGCATGGGCTGCATTCATGCTGGGATCATGCTGGATTTGCAGCATGTGCTGGAATCATGCTGGGTTTCCATGCTGCAGTCATGCTGGAATCACTTTGATAAAATACTAGTCATACTGCATTGCAGTATATGCTGGAACCATGCTGGGTATCCATGCTGTGACCATACTGGATTTACTCCGACAGTATTTCACCATACTGCCTCCCAGCATGTACTGCAACCATGCTGCAAATGCATGCTGGTGTTATACTGGATTAACTCAGACATAATCATGCTGGAACCACTTAGATAAAATAATAGTCATACTGCGTTGCCAGCATATGCTGCAACCATGCTGCTGTATGGCTGACCTACATGCCCATGTAGCTGTCACATGATATGAATGAACTATTGCCCTGGTTATTCTGTACCAATCAGAAATCAGGTCAGCTCACAAGTTTAGAGCCAGAATTCAAATCAGAATAACTACTAACCAGTACTTTGAACATGGTTGCAGGAAAAACATGGCTTGTAAGATTCTAGGATGTGCCAAAGTACACAGACAAGAGCTATTTGCATTGTATTATCTTAAAATTCTTATGTATAACCATGGAAGTACATGTACTTGGAAACTTGAAGGTGAGTGCAGTTACAGTTCCCTGCATATACATAAACTTCATATTTGTCTGGAATATATATCCCTTTGTTTCAATGGTCCATCTTGAAGTATTTATTGATGTCTGGATATGTGAAACATGAGATCAAGTACATGGATAGGAAAAAATATATTACAACCCAACATATTTACAAAATATGCTAGAAAACTAAAGTTAGCTTTACTATTTGTGCAGACAAATTCAATGGCTTCCACCACCTGTGTCCATGCAGTGGAGCTATAACATTGTACATGTATCCCATGTTTGTAGGTTACAGTTACCATGCTGGCACCATGCTGCAAAATCCCAGCATGGCTGCAGCATGCATGCCTCTGTATAGGTTATAGCTACCATATACTGGAACCATGCTGTGAAATCCCAGCATGGATGCAGCATGCCCCCTGCCAGGCTTTAGCTACCGTGCTGGAACCATGCTGCAGAATTCCAGCATGCCCCTGTGCAATGGCCATACCTACCATACTGCAACCATGCTGTGAAATCTCCCAGCATGGTTGCAGCATGCCCCTTATCAGGCTTTAGTTACCATGTTGGAACCAGGCTGCAGAATTCCAGCATGAATGCAGCATGCCCCTGTGCAATGGCCATACCTACCATACTGCAACCATGCTGTGAAATCTCCCAGCATGGTTGCAGCATGTCCCTTATCAGGCTTTAGTTACCATGCTGGAACCTGCTGCAAAATTCCAGCATGAATGCAGCATGCCCCTGTGCAATGGCCATACCTACCATACTGCAACCATGCTGTGAAATCTCCCAGCATGGTTAATTTAAATAATTGAAACATGCTGCAAGCATGCTGTAGCCAGGTTGAGCTTAGTGGGGTATTCTCCAGCATGTACTGTGACCATGCTGGCACCATGCTGCTAATTCATGCTGGGAACATACTGGAACCATGCCGGAAATGCGCTGCAAATCTGTAAGGGTTTACAGAGTTATACCCCTTTACAGATATATTAATTTCTATTTCTGTCCTCTATGCCTGAATATAACCAACTATATCTTCAGAACTGTGTTCGGTATAGCTACTATATTTTGGAAAACTATTTATATTGTTGTATTCTGCAAGCCAACAAAGGATTACTCGCCTCGGCTTATGGAGTTATGCCCCTTTCGGATGTAGTAATCTCCGATTTTGTTATCTGTAGTTGAATGTACAAGTTATATCTGCAGATCCGTGTTCGGTACAGCTTAATTGTCTCAGTTATCATTTTACAGAGTTATGCCCCTTTTTACCATTCAGCGAATTTGGCCTTGGGGTATTGTCATGGTGTACATCTGTCCATTCATCTGTTACTGATTTTAGGGAAAACCGCTCGCGATAGGTTTCAGCCGCCAAATTTCGACCACTAAATTACTTGTAGTCATGATGCCCATCTAAAATGACACACCGGTACAAATTCAGCAGTGAAGTTGGAGTATTACAGCACACTTAATGTAATACCACTTAGCATGGGTAGTTCTATACTCCATACACTGCAAATTGTAAATTACTTTTAGCTTGATCATCCCACAAAGAACTATCCCTTCCCCAATTCACACTACACATGGGTCTCATTCACTTGGGGAAAGCCGAGGGGTTTTGATTAGATCAATCTCATGTTTGACATAGTTATGGACAAAGCTGAATTTTTCATGTCTGTCTAAATGTCATGAATGTAATCATGCACAATGACTGCATATTGATATCGGACTAGATGTATAGTCATGCACAGCGATTGGATATAATTTTTTGAAGATATTGTCATGCATAACGCCTGGATATTGATGTTTTACTTGATGTAGTCATGCACAACTGAATATTCATATCCGACTGGATTTGAACTCAGCTGGATATTGATGTCTGACTATAGATGTAGTCATGCACAACAACTGGATATTGATCTCTGCCTAGATGTAGTCATGCACGACTGGATATTGATGTCGGACTAGATATAGTCATGCACAACTGGATATTGAGATTTGCCTTGCAGTCATGCAGGACTGGATAATGATATCTGACGAGATGTCATGCACGACTGAATTTTGATGTCCGACTACATGTCATGCACAACGACTGGAGATTGATGTTTGAATAGATGCAGTCATGCTCAAGGACTGGATATTGATATCTGACAAGATGTAATCATGCACAATGACTGGATATTGATATCTGACTATAGTCATGCACAACGACTGGATATTGATATTTGACTAGACAGTCATTGAATACAGCTGGCTACTGATGTTTGACTAGATGTAGTCCTGCATAACGACTGTATATTGATATCTGACCAGATGTAGTCATGCACAACCGGATATTGAGATGTCATGTACGACTGGATAGTGATGTCGGACTAGATGTAATCATGCAAGACTGGATATTGATGTTCGACTAGATGTAGTTCTGCACGACTGGATATTGATGCGGACTAAACGCAGTCATCCACAATGACTGCATATTAATGTAATCATGCAAAATGACTGGCTATTGAGGTCTGACTAGATGTAATCCTACATGACTGGATATTGATGTCTGACTAGATGTAGTCATGCACAACAACTGGATATTGATGTCCGACTATCCAGTCATGCACAATGATTGGCTATTGGTGTCCGTCTCGATTAGTCCTGTATGACTGGATATTGATGTCTGACTAAATGTAGTCATGCAGGACTCCAGGATATTGATGTCTGGCTAGATGTAGTCATGCACAACAACTGGATATTGAGGTCTTGATATAGTCAAGCACAATAACTTGATATTGAGATCTACCTAGATCTAGTCATACACGACTGGATAGTGTTATCGGACTAGATGTAGTCAAGCACAATAACTGGATATATGGATATCTGACTAGATGTATAGTCAATGACCACAGCTAGTGATGTTTGACTAGATGTAATCATGAACTAGATGACGTTATAAACAGTGATGGACAAAAGCTGATCATCTGACATTAATCTTTCTTGTGTTCAATTATAATACACACCACAGTGATGTAACACCGAGCCACTCATTAAAGCTTAATTTATTTTGTCAAGCTAAAAGACAACAACAACTGTTTTAACTGGAGATTGTCAAGTTTATTCAGATCCAGCAGAAATCACCACAGAAACACAAATATGGCGATCATTGTGTTAGATTCAGGGTGTCCTATTCTGGTATACACTTTTTCTGAACTTTTCCTGGAAAGAGTGGCTATTAACAGGATCAATGAGTCTCACGGTCTTGGACACTCCATATTTTGTAATGAACTTCTAGAAATTTAACATGGTAGAGATATGATTGAGACTCCCTGTATTCAACAATACCCTGAAACATATGAAATTGAGACTCCCTGTTTTAACAGAACTTTCTAGCTAAAAGCCTGATTATCACAAATGTTAATAGTATATTCATTGAAGATATTACCTTATTCATACAAATGTTCCATCAAATAATATACGAGTAAAGATATTTTCTGGTGAAGCATTAATGCCGTCCTTCTCAAGTAAGCCTACTGCTGCATGCAGATAGGGATATAAAAATCCGCAGACATGTAAGTCATAGTAATAACAACGGTTACTATGGTTACCAAGGTAATCAACCAGATCTTAACCTCCGAGTCATGAACATTACAGTCTTGTTAGAGACACATTGGTGAAATCCAACAATATCCATAATGTACACTTGATATGGTCAATCATCAATGTAGAGTACAAAGAAGGTACGATAAGGCAGCATTTTGGCCTATATGTGGTGCGACTGAAAGCAAAAAAATTCAAGGTCCTGAGAATAATTGTGTTTTGATGTAACTGTGAGAGAAAATATATGTATTCAATATGTGAAAGTTCTAGCTCGATTACATCATGATTGTAGTTATTACCTGATATTGAAATCCACAGCATGTGCTATTTCATGAACAAAGGGTCTGAATCAAGTCATTCAAACATGTATTTAGATACAAAGATTGGACCAAAAAGATTTTCTATCAGTGGAGATATGCCACCACACACCACCAAGTTAAATGGCTTTTTGGTACAAGGGTTCCTTCGTGTCTGAATGCGAGTTTGAATGACTCGATTTAGACCCTTTTTCATGAGATAGCGCTGTGGATTTTAGTTTCATGTAATAATCATCATGCAATTGAGCTAAAACTTTCATATATTGTGTACTATACTTTCTCTTGCCGATTTTACGATTTCAACTGCAACATGTATAGATCAAAATGCCTCCAATTTTGTACCATCTCCTTTCAATTCGTTAATTTAATGAATTGATCACCTTTTGATCAATGAAGTACTAAGGATCTGCATCATTTTGGACCATTTTGTCTGTAGTTGGGGAGAACATCACCCTCTATATCACTACCAGTACGTAATCATTACGTGTGGACCAAGCCATGCATAGAAGTGATGTTTTCTGCCTCATCCCTTCTTTTGTGTCCTTGTTTGGTGCAATTTCCTGTTCCATTAAATTTGATCACCCCTGGGTGAGAAATTTCACTTCTTTTGATTGAATTATTACAGGACTTGAAATGTCCACATTCCATAGAAAGTAAGATTCTGGATTAGGTTTCCCATTGTGAAGTTATGTTTACTGGTACCAGGTACTTTCAAGTACTGCAACACCAACTTCTGGCAAGACTGGCTCTAAATAACCGGATAAAGAAAAAATTAATGTAAATTCCTAACAGACTGGGTATGACACCAAGTGGTCTCCTAGCACTTATTTCCTCCCCAGAATGTTAAAGGATTTCAAATGAATCAGACCTTACTCTAAAAATGCATATATTAAAGTTCAACAACAATTTAACAATTTTGATTTGGCATCCAAGTATTAGGATGGATACATGTAAGAGTAAGGTGTATACTTCAGGGCATACATGTATAACAATGGTGAAGTCCCAATATGCTGTGATTACAGGCACCGACAGACTGGGTTGCATTGAGTAGGACTTCTCACAGCTCTCCTATGCTTATAATCTATGAGGAAACGTTGTGAACTGGCTAAACTGACAAAACATGGGGACACTGTGCTTATATCAGTTCAAATTTTGACAGGTGCTATTTGGAAGGATGTATGAGGGATACAAAAATTGTGTACCTCCACATATATTAGAATGATAGAACTGTTACGTCACTCAATGTAACTCAGACTGCTGGTGCCTGCAATCACCGAGGCATGAAATCGAGCAATATTCCAGCCTAGCGAGACTTCGTCACTAGTAGTCAGAGAGCTTGAGACTGATTGTCTTCACAAACTGAAGTAAATCTACAAAGCCGAGCTGATCATTATTTTACCGGTTTAACCTCTCCAGACAAGTCATAGATTGGAGTAATAATTATCCAAATGGATAAAAATATTAGTCCATCTTAAAATCAGGATTGTCTAATTCGGGACATGAAATTATGACCCTGTATAAGGACAGGTGTATTGGCTGTGACCTTTTTCTTGGATATGATGGCTATGTATACCCAGAGTGTCCTACTGATATCTCCTGGAGTACAAAAACATTCACACTGGTAAATCCAGGATAAACACAGCAAAAGGAGCTGATTATACAAACACCAGTCATGTATTGATCCTAGAGTGTATATATAGCCATGATTCTGACAAGCTGATTTACAGTACATTTCCAGTGAATGGTGGTATCCCTTCAAGATTTTGTTTCCATAATGATAATACTCCAATCATCATATTAAGTCAATCACACCGCATTTTACCTCAAATTTTAATCAGTCCCTCTAATAAATTTGATCATCCCCTAAATGTGGTTGAAATTGCATATAGTAATCCCTCTAATAATTCAATCACAGGAAGTGAAATCAAATGATCAAGTTTATTAGAATAGAAAATTGACAAAATGGTGCAATACCATGCATATAATCCATTATATCTTTATTATTTCAAATTTGATCAAATTTATTAAGAACTACCAATTGAATTTTTTCCCAAAATTATGGGGGAGGGGTGGGGGGGGTCATTAAACTTTGATAGGGGGATTGAATTATTAGAGGGATTACCGTACATGTATTTAGACCTGTTTCTCAATATTAATTAAACTCTCCATCCAATTTCTGGAGTGAAGAAAGCATTTCATGTTATTGATTTATTAGAGCTTTACCATATACATGTAATATAGAATGATGATGAGGATGACTTTAGTCAATAATTAACACACAGTGATGGATTGACATCTGTCCAAATTATCTATAAAATCTAGAAGTATATATAAATTTAGTTCATTTGGTTGGCTATTGGAAGAAATATTCACCTTACTTGCCAGTATCGTTTCTGCAGCCCTTTAATGAAAGCAATGACTGAGAACCTATCAAAACAGTATGAGTGAGTGAGTGAATAGAATTTAATGTCGCTTTCAACAATTCAAAACAGTGTGTTTCTTACATTTTTCATATCATGAACAAGGTAGGCTAGTTCAGTAAAATATCATGAACAAGGTAGGCTAGTTCAGTAACATATCATCAACAAGGTAGGCTAGTTCAGTAACATATCACGAACAAGGTAGGCTAGTTCAGTAAAATATCATGAACAAGGTAGGCTAGTTCAGTAATGTATCATGAACACAGTAGGTTAGTTCAGTAACATTATGAACAAGGTAAGCTAGTTCAGTAACATATGAACAAGGTAGGCTAGTTCAGTAACATATGAACAAGGTAGGCTAGGTCAGTAAACATACGAACAAGATAGACTAGCTCAGTAATATATCATGAACAAGGTAGGCTAGTTCAGCAACATATAATGAACAAGGTAGGCTACTATCATGAACAAGGTAGGCTAGTTCAGTAACATATCATGAACAAGGTAGACTAGTTCAGTAACATATCATGAACAAGATCGGCTAGTTCAGTAACATATAATGAACAAGGTAGGCTAGTTTGCATTGACCAGTGTGAAGTACATTGTACATTTATTTACTGTATACCTCACTAGTAACATTCATTACTGTCTGTCCCACCTGGTATACATGTATTACTGACCTTTTCATTGATATTTCAGATAAAAGATTAATACAAGACAAAAACTTTGCTCAGTAGCTGACCTTTGCTCAAAAGGTAATATCCGGAAATCATATGGTGAGTAATTTTCTATATCCTTGAGACGATGATGTCGAACAATGTTATAACATGCTGGCTTGCCATCACGATGTAAAAATTTAACCTGCAAATTGCATAACTCTTCAGAAAACTACTACACAGATTTTCTGGATAAAACATTGGCTGATGAGAGCTCTTTTACTGAGCGAAGTTTCAATGTCACGCAAAATTGTGTCAGCGAAATATCGACATAAACATCTGGAATATATTGGATGGGACAGACAGCAGGTGATAAGATTGGAAGCTCTACCGTGCCACAGACTGATAGGAACAGAAGTTCGATATTTATTTTGGCATAGATACATGTCATAATAACAAAGATATACATTGTAGTATCAATTCTGCATTACTGAGAAAAAGCTGCAGGCTTACATGGACTACCTTCGATATGGTTAGTGAACATAGTTTGTAATACAAGAATACCATATAGGATTCCTCCACCCATGCTTCCATATATTAGTACTGATTACATGCTGAAAATGGGCAATTTTGGCTCTATTAATTAAATCTAAAGCATCGTTACATGATTTATTACATTGGTGCATCCATACATGTAGGACTAATTTGAATTATAAGTGCTTTCTAATTATTTGCATTGTATATTGAGACTGCTTGGTGGATGGCATGTTCTGATTCGAGAAGACATCTTCTTTCTAAACAATAACTCAGGGAAAACACTTGGAGTATAAAAATGTCAATGTTGACATGATATGCGTATATTATGCTAATTGCTGTAGAATTAACAGCATCAATTAATCACAAAGATTTCCTGAGGATATATCAAACTGGAAGCTATCAACTCTTCAGGAGTCCACATTCATCATTACACATTTCTTCCTTCTTTAGCATGTTTAACACGCCTCCTATACAGAACGAGGAGCAGAATTTGTCTGCAAAATGTAAAATGATCAAAGGTCAACAATACTGTTTGTGTCAAACACCAAGCACATTAACACCAATCCCTACAAATTATATGTTATGAATCGATTGTTTTCGTATTGCCTTAATATTGACCTGAGGGTCGCCGCATAAATTGGCCCGAGGCCGCAGGCCGAGTGCCAATACGGCGACCCGAAGGTCAACACTAAGGCTATACAAAAACAATCGATTCATAATATTTTTATTAATTGACATTTCGGGTCATACTCAATCTGATTAAAACTCAGATAGGCGAATAGGTGCCTATCTGAGCAAATAATAATCTTCAGTGATTGCTCATGGAGAGCAAGAACTTCGTTAGCCATCTGGGTTGGATTTTCTGCACCTCGTTCACTACAGAAATAATCGGATAGGCACCTATTCACCCGTTGAAGTTGGACTGTGAATGGTCGCCAGTCTGACATGCGCGACAGATTTAAGATACAGACTTATTAAGTCTGAGTTTTAATCAGATTGGACCATACTGGCCGTGTTCTTGGGTTTTTTTTAGCTTGAATGGCAGCATCCGTTTCTTCATCTGTAACAGGTTTAAATCGTTTTAAATCGTCTTCACAGATCTCCTCAAGCTCCAGAATTGTCCACAAGCCCTTTAACAACCCGCTCTGCGTTCGTCATCGCACTGAACAAACAACACTGCTGTCGTCTGTTACTCCGGTCGTCGGTCGTTACTGCTGGTTACGGCTGCACTCGTTGACCTCGACCAATACAACATTCAACCCGACGAATACAGCTTTCAACTCGGCCAATACAACTCGGTCGTATAGACAGGTCGTTTTACACTGTATTCAGGTAATAACATACACAGTCAATTAATAAGTACTGGCACTGCATTTGGGTTTAGGCCTTCACAGAAAAGCCTTCTGTCTAGACTCATTGTACACAAACAGACTATTGTTCTCATGCCTCTTATATAAAAGATGGACCCATCATGGTCCCAGCCAAAATTCATCAGCAGAATTCTAACACTTTCTTCAGATCTCTTAAATTCGTTAACTTCTACATGTACAACAGAACCGAGGCCACATAGAACATTAGTTGTATATAATCTATTGGTCCTCCCCATGGCAAGTGATTCTATAATCTCCATGGCAAGTCTTTCTGATTAGCTAAGTTCAAATATCCCAAGTAAAGATCCTGTTCTAACTGTTTATCATATCTGCCAATATTGGATCTAATGAAACCCAGCAGGTTCAGATCCAGGGACTCCTAACAAGTCAAGGTCACATAGAGTGACTTCAACATGTCCAGGATATATCCAGTGAATCTAACCAGGTCATGGCCACATCCAGTGACTTCAAACCTGTCAAGCTCACATATAGTGACCTCAACATGCCTAAGTCATGTACAGTAACTTCAACATGTCAATCTCATGTAAATTGACTTCAAATACATGTCCAGTGAATTCAAACATTTTTAAAGTCAAATCCAGTGACTTCAAACCTGTGATGATCACATCCAGTGATTTTAAACACGTCATGGTCACATCCAGTGACTTCAAACATTTCATGGACACATCCAGTGAATTCAAACTTTTCGTAGACACATCTGGTCACTTCAAACTTGCTTAAATCCGGGGACTTCAAACCAGTGACTTGCACAATTTCTAGGTCGTATCTAGAGATTTCAATCATTAATCAAAGTCACATCCCAGGACTTCGAACATGTCAAGGTCACATCCAATGATAAAGTTAATCACCAGTCATGGTGCAAATACATAGTAATTTACAGCTGTGGGAGAATCTAAGATATCCGAGTTGGCCCTGGGGGTCACTGGATGTGGCAACAATATCAGTGCCATAATGAACACATGTAAACAGGAGAGAGGAGGATCTATTACTTGAAGATATCCATAACAAAAGTCAGATCCAAAAAAGCAACATGTGCTCACATAGTAAAACAGCCTCTAAAAACAACGGTAACATGTAAAACACTAAAATATAATAAGTTAAATACCCTGATATGTGCAGCAGATATGTACAAATACTGAGACACAAAAAGCGTGCAAAAATACCTAAATCCTGTACAGGGTGTTTGTATACGTACATGGAAAGCCTATAAATAGTTTACACTGAGACCATATCGTCAGCACCACAGCCTGACGGACTGCGATGTTAATATGCATCAGAAGTAATTTATATGATATTGCATATGAAGTTGACATTGGAGATTGATATGTAACGTGATGGAGCAGCGCATTCCTCCAGCATATTCCCAATGTACATTATATGTACAAAATTTACAGTGAAAAAAATGGAAATATAACAAAATGGTTATCATGATCATTGGCTGTACAACATGGGCTACAAAATACTTTGATAACATCAACAATGTAATGATTTCCAATCCGTGAAGAGCGGTACAGAAGTTTTTGACACCAGGGGATGCTGGGATAGGTGATCGATGAGTGTCAGAGCTCCTCAGTGTATTCATCATCATCATCATCATCATCGTCATCATCATCATGTATGTGCTGCTGTAACAGTTCGTAACAGAAGCGATATTGGTCCTGGAAAGATAAGAGAAGATACAGGTGTAATGATTACAGGTGAACATAGAACCCTTTGGGTGAATCTGAGATATAGTAGTAGAGAGATTGGAAACTTGATTGTATTAACCCTTTGCTACTTGCCGATAGTCTCATTTGTCAGCCTTGTATGTTTGGATTAATGCATGCGGGAGGATTTTGTTATGGACAGTCTTTTTTTGAAGCAATATGTTTGCATGTAGCTTGATTGAAACCCTGCTAAATATAAATATTTTCAGAAAGCCCAAACTTTATATTTAATCTGTCCTTCAAAATATCTGCTCAAGTGTGTCTAAAATAAAACCAGACCAGGCGAGAAAGAAAATAAACAACCACAAAACTTTGATTTCGGCAACATAACCATGCGTCTATGTCCCAGCAGAATGATAGTTTCCATATAAAATCTCGACATCAAGATTTGCCCATTTCAACCGGACAGTGGCGCTAAAATACCAGCGCATCGTCCCTGTGCATTTTAATCTGAGAAACCCTTTATTTCCATGGTAAACACAACAGTCGGCTCGCTAAAGTTTCCTACGCAGCCATTTCTCTTCAGCTATATTCATCTGGAAACAGACGACAGACAGTTCGGCCAAGCCGACCAATCAGTGCCACTGTCTCACGGCGTTTTCAACAATGACCTGGTTTTCAACTAATCAGCTTCGCAATATTAACCAGCTCAGTTTGCCTCGGTATTGAAAGAATATTTTTGAATGACGACGTGTCTATCCAATCAAATACTTCATTATTGTTTGGTTATTTGTTAGGGCTATTCCAGCAAAAAGTGTGGGGGGGCCTTTGACGGCACTTTGAAAACGTGTCGGTAGGTGGTTGTACAAAAAATAAAATGCTCCCTGTGGGTACTTGTTGTCTGACTTGACCCCTTCCGATAGGTACTTGGTGTTTTTAGATGTTTATTAATTTGTGTCGGTTGTGCATTCTTGTGGAATAAAAAAATAATGTCGGTTGGTTCGCCGTGTGGTGAAAATATATCGAGGAATTTTGCGAGTTTGACAATGCAAATCCCTTACCAAAAAATCCTATAGGATCCAATGGGACAGATGATCTGTCCTATAGGATCCAATGGGACAGATGATCTGTCCTATATGATCCAATGGGACAGATGATCTGTCCTATAGGATCCAATGGGACAGTTACTTCTGTCCCTTAGGATCCTATAGGACAGATAATTCTGTCCTATAGGATCCTAAGGGATAGAAAAATCTGTCCTATAGGATGGATTATTCTATGCTATAGAACATGTATGTGTCCTATAGGACAGCCATTATATCCATTAAGAATTGTTTTTGTCCTTCACATGTGACAGTGTGAGGAACCAAACACATTTTACATGCATACATTGTAAAGAAAAGCACATAATAGGTGGAAAATGTGAAAAATCTCATAAAAGCAATGTTTTTGTTTTATTATTTTTTTCTGCATGATACATATTTACAAATATTGAACATAAGGCAAGAAATCAAAGTATTTTGTCTGTTATCATTCGCAAATATTAGCACGAGTATGTAAGCTTATATACATGTAATGATATATGATCCAACTGATACAATGCTTCATTGATTAATTTATTGGAAGATATTAATTTAATCCAATTTCTGATACACAAATTAAAACCCAATTTAAACATGTAAATTCTACATTCGGAATTTCTGTAGACTTCTAATTACATCAATTGAGGCATCGAGGCAGTAAATCCTAATAGATTAAACAGATTCTGTTTTTTAAATCTCTGTAAAATGGGGTCTTCGATGGAATTTTGGTAACTGTGGAAATGGAATTAAAAATCAGAAAAAGGAGCATGTTAGCGCATTACCTCGATTTCAGTATTTGTTAGTCCACGGCAGAGATCAGCAAATGTACTATACAATGACATAATAATGCAATTCTTAAATACAGATTCAGAATATGCATATATATACAAATACTAACATGGTAAACAATCTTCTTGAAAACCAAACTTTACATTCGCTTTACTCCAAAGGAGACAAAAAACATCTAAAGTGATTCATTACAAAATGTTAGTTGACCATGTAATCATTTTAGATGTATATGGTTCTTAACTATTCATAGTTAAGACCGCAAATAGTCCATACTGTTGTAAACCATCTGATTGTTCAATAAGCTTATTGAGATCAAAATTAATCTACATTTTTGGACAATCGATCAAGTAAATTTGAACAGTTCATCAAATATAGAAAATAAAGTATAAGCTTACTGTCTGCAGAATTTAATAATTGGGAATTTTCACCTTATAGTTCAATTGTTTATTGACACAAAATAAATTTCTTCCAATGAATAAAAAATATCCCCTCATGGTGATTTCCAGCAGATAAAGGCAGCAGATGTAGAAATGTACTTTTTTTGATTGATTGAACTTGTAGTTTAAGGGCCGCTTCCCATACGGATTTCGCGGCCCATCAACTCAATGTTTTATTTAAATTTCACGGTACATTTCTTAGTTAATTTAAGATCTTTTGCAGCGCTAGATATTAAAATAAATAATTAAATAATGAATAACAATAACAATGAGGAAACATAAATACTAGTACTTTTTTCTTCATCTTCTCTGGTTTTATAGCATTTCCAAAAGAGAAACAGCTTGATACAATGTGTGTGTATCGCAACAAAGAATTTTGGGTTTCAGTGGACGACAGAGGAGGCCTAAATAAGCATGCATCGCAGCGAATATAAATAAATAATTTACAAGAGTTGAATGTTGGAAAACAGGGGGTAGTCTTCCACATTGTCTAATGCGTTAATTTCCCGCTTAAAGATAAAGTGGGCTTATTCTACCGGTACAGTACTGCATTAAACTGGTCTGAAATATCATTTCTGCTCGCGCTGTTTCAAATAGTTAATGCTACCATTGTTTACAGATACCGTTAAGACTTCCGCCCGTCATGTTATGACTTTTCCCAGCGAACCAAACTCCCCCCACAGTGCAATATGATCTTTTACCGGTTCGCCCTGATTAACCTGAATGAGCAAAAAGTTATATACCGGCTGTGCTATTAACGGAAATATAGTACATACGGTCACATTATGTGTTAAAATTGGGGCTGAAATATCCTGAGTTTTCCCCCATATAATTGTGTGTTAATTAATACCTCCCCATTTTGGTAGAAACAATGATGTCACTGGGGGATTTTCCTCCCTCTGAAAAGCTTAATTTAACACAGAAGTATATGGAAAAAACTTCAAAAAAGTATAGTTCAGAATCCATTTTAGCATGATAATTTGAAGAGATGTACTATCTTTCTCTTCACCAAGTTGTAGAAATTTATCTCAAGTTTGAGCTAAGATTT